>JAKSZP010018603.1:0-137818 GCA_022478985.1 Massospora cicadina | reverse complement strand
AAAAGTAGAAATTTCCCAAGCCATATAAACGTCAATCCTCAACGTTTTAAATACCTTTATCAATTTATTAGATGGATACTCTCTTTTTATCTCTCGTGGCGCCCTATTAAACTATACAATTAAGCTTTTTAAAAGTTTCTATCTTTATTGTTATTATTTTCATACCAGGAGTAAGAAATTCCTCTGATTTACATTGTTGGATTTTAGGCAGCAAGCATTAATGAGATGATTTCAAGCCCTAATCCAACACGGCCCAAGGATCAGGTAAAAAATCCCAATTTTTGGCCCAAAAAACAACACTATATCCAACCAGGGGATGAATTTCCAAACTGCAAACCAAAAATTTGTGCAAAAGTAGAAAGCAGGGCCAATTACATGACACAACTGTGGTCAAAAGGGGAATTTTTCTAACCAATGCTACAGACAGTCCAACAAAAAGCTGGGGGTCAACGTTGCTCTAGAAATTAAAAGTGACAGTGAGGCGGGAAATGAGCAGGTGGAGTAGAGCTGGAATGCGCTAACTCCACCGATGTTCAAACCATTCCACCTGAAACTGGCAAGCTCTTTAGGGCTAAAATGTTGACAAAGATAACCTCCACCATATCATGGCTAATGATGTCATGATAGTCACTAATTGGGCCTCAGCAAAAGCAACTGAACCCTTGAAAATTACCAAAGAAGCCCAGCAGAGGTATCAAAACCATACACATAACGGATTATTGATCAGGGTTTAGACCTCAACCAGGATGTTCAACTGACCTACCTAAGCTTAACAACGTACAAGCAGCCATTTCCATGAAGACCTTAGCAGATAACTTCCCAGATAGTTGATCAAGTCTGAAATCACAACTGGAATCAGGCAGCAATAGCAGCATTCATACAATAAATGCCTCTGAAAATACTCTGAATGTACTTATGTGGACATAGCAGTAAACAAGGTGTGAGTTTGGGCCATATTCTATAATGGTGTCTTATTAAAATAATCAGCACAAAGTTGGTTAAAACACTGTAATTGCGCCTGATGTTGCTCACTGTCAGGAATTTGTAACAACTTGAGCTCATACAACTAAATCGCTAAGTGCATACAGTATCCTACCTATCAGATTCGGATCTATTATAGTAACAGCACCTGCTATAGTGTTGCCAGGATAAGAACTATGATATCCTAATTGGGACTGATTTTCTAAGAAAATATGGAGTTGTTTAACTCATAAGGACGATAATCTCACCATTCTTGGACAGGCTATTCCACTTTAGTGTAACTGAGTTAGGGCATTTGAGAAAGAAAACTCAGCCTATTTACAAATCTGACCTATAAAGATGGAGTAGTCCCAATTGAGTATGTCAAAAACGGTCAAAGATAAAAACACTACCCTCTCAAATCAATGAGTCAAAGGCATTCCACTTCAATCAAAATCAGAACAACACTATACCATCCATAGATTAATAAATATTCCTGACAGGACTAACAATTAATTCTAGAAGGACTTTATGGTGAAGTATATCAATCATGGTTTAAATCTTGTTTCAGCTAAAACATTGCCACTTGTATTATCATTCCTGCCATGGAGAAATACATATCTTATGTGTAAACCTGCAAAATTGGTCCATCTCTATCAAGAGACATCAAACAATCGCATTTCTGCATCTTTTACTATCTTGGAAATTCAATCATTCCATGAGTTTAGAACTTTTGTCAAATTAGGGATCCCTAATAAGGACCTACTCAGCATAAATAATGACATCCCTATGGCTGAATTAAGCAACCTGATCAATTATGAGAAGAGCCAACCTCAGAAGTTATTCTCTAAATTTGGGAACTATTCACACAAGGTGATTTTGACTTGAGATGTGTGAGGGGTGTCACCCACAAAATTAATACTAGATATCATAAACCAAATTGATTACGCCTGATTAGACAATCAAAATCACCAGAAGAAGCTGTATCCAAGGAAATTAATGAACTACTCGATCATGCCATGTTAGTGCCTTCAAAAAGTCCATGGTTGGCACCAATTTTAAAAAGTGAAGAAAAAGGATGGGAACAACTGAGTAGTCACTGATTAATGTAAGTTAAACAACATCACAAAGAAGGTCTTGTACCCTCTGCATGAATCAACAATGCCTTGGATAGGCTAGGGGGCGCAAAGTTCTTCTCAGCAATGGACCTTATCAGTAGATATTGGCAAATTTATCTTCCCAATGAGGAGCATGTAAAATGTGAAATTATAACACAAGAAGGCCTAATTCAGCAGACTTGAATGCTTTAAGATCTCTGCGTTTCGCCGGCTACTTTCCAAAGGGCTATGGATACAATTTTGGAAGATTTGAAATTGTCATGTGTACTAGTGTACCTTGACAATATCAACGTTTTCAGCTGCACTTTTGATGATCACCTGGAACACTTAGAGGAGGTTTCAGAAGGCTAGCATCTGCAAACTTAAAAAACAAGCCCAGAAAGTTCAGTTCTTCAATGGCCAACTGTAATACCTCCAATCTGTAATTGTCAAAGTGGGTCTTCAGCCCCAACCCTCTAATCAAGATACCATCTCCAAAATAAAACAGCCTGAATACAAGCCCAATATCCAGGTATACCTAGGCATGACCAGGTACTATCGCTAATTTACTGCTGATTTTGCACAACTTGGGGAGCCGCTTTTTATCTACTTAAAGATTAGGTCCCATTTGACTGGACTCTAGCTTGCCAGTATGAATTTGATCAACTCCAATTGGCCCTATTGGGAGCACCTGTTCTTTGATACCCAGACTTTGATTGTGAATTTATTGTCCAAACTTATGCGTCCTTAACAGCAGTAAGGCCTTGTTATCCCAAGTTATAAAAGAAGGAAAATAACATCCAGTTGCCTTTTCTAGTCAGACCTTAAATGTTCATGAAAGGAACTACAAGGTGACAGAACAAGAATGTTTAGCCGTCATATATGCTTGCAAGCAATTTTGGGTCTAACTTCATGGCACTCATTTCAAAGTTGTTTCCAATCATTCTTTCTAATAAGTTGGATGAACAACTTAAGAGAAACTGAGGGCTGATTAGCCCGCTAGGCATTAAAGCTTCCGGCTTATGACTACACCATTGAGCATAGAGCTGAGACAGAAGATCAAAATGCCAATTGCCTATCCTGACTACCCACCATTGCAAAACTTACTTGGCCCATTGATGAGTTAAGAAAATGGTCAACAATGGGTACCAAGATATGTCAAAATCCATCCAAAGAATATTATCAGATCTATAAAAAAATTACAACCATTGAAATGGGATGCTCTATAAGATTGTTGAGGGCAAAAATTATATTTTACAAGACCCTCAGCCCAAACAGACTTAGTAATGGCAGCGCATAAGGCCATAGGGCATGGCGGATTCAAAAAGATGAAAGAGCATCTGAAGAAATTCTACTTCTAGAAGTCAATGCATTTTGACATTCAGTAAATGCTAAAATTCTGTGCGGAGTGCCAAGGTGAAAAACCGTTTCAAAAAAGAACATTTTACCAGCATCTTGGCCAAAATTTGCCTGGCACACTGTATCTATTAACTTTGTCAGACGACTTCCAGCAAGCAATATGAAGGCCAAGTAAATTATTGTAGCCTTCGACTACTTGACTAAATGGGTTGAGGCCAAGGCTATCCAGGAAGCTAGAATGGCAACTACAACCAAGTTCATCCTTGAAAACATCATCTACAAGCATGGATGTCCCCAGGTTATTCTGACCAATAATAAAACCAATTTTAACACCAATGTCCTTGCCTAGCTCAACTAATTAATGGGAGTATGAGGTGTTTTTCTGCTCCATATTATCCCAACCTAATGGTACTGTTGAGCACACAAATTGGATGTTGGTGAATATTATTAGGAAATTGACTTCAGCCAAGCCATTCAAATGGAGTGATTATCTAAGTTTGGCAGTAAATGCCTACAATATCTCCTACATTCGTCAATAGGATGTCCTCGTTTCAAGAATATTATGGAAGACATCCAGACCTACAAATGCTACTATATTCAGCCCTAGAGGAACCTGGTAAAAGTACTTACCCTCAATATGTTGAGAAGCTTGCAGATGCCTTAATCAAACTACAAGCTCAGGCCTTTGACAACAGTTTTGCCTTAAAAAATTGCCAACATCAAAAGTACTTAGAGAATTGCTACAAATTGACTGAAATTAAAGTTAATGATGAAGTTCTACTTTCAACGCCCAAAAATTGGGCTAATTTAAAAAAGTTGGATCGTATCTGGGTAGAGCCATTTGAAGTGATTGAGAAGACATCTAAGTTCCTATACACAATCAAGGATAATAGGGCTGGTCATATATACAACCAAGTCCATGAAAAATTCCTAAAAAGGTTCATTAAGCGGGTCGATTAATAAAAAAAAATAAAAAATAAAACATATATATATTATCATTTTATGCTAATTAATGCTTTAGTTTGCAAGTTAGGGTTAGGAGGTGATCCAACTCCAGACTCATTGAGCGTTTGGGTTGAAGATAACAGATCAACAAAGGCTAAATTAGGAATCTTAGAGCTTATTTTTGAGTCAAGTACAAAAAAATGTCAGATTCTGGTGGTTGACCAGAAAATAAACCCTTTGTCAACCAACAGATCAAGCCAATTATCATCCCAATACTTAATCCAATACTCTAACTATAAACTCAAGCATATTGCAATTACTTGGCTTGGGCCAATTATTCCCAACATCAATTTGATCAACTACTTTATAAAAAGCTTGGGTTGAATTTACCTGCTCATTATGGCCAATTATCACTACACTAAAACTCAGCATCTGTCCCAAATATAATAAACAATATAAAACAATTCAAAAAGAAATCATTTTCAACTGACCTGAAGATAACATCTATAAGTTCATGGACTGAAAGGCATTTTAATGCAATCAACTTTCTGCTTTATGTGAGAATCATATGTCAATCCACATAAATGGCACAATACCACTTGCAAATGGACCACTCAAAATGGAGTACCTAGTGCTTTAAGAGATTCCTGCCAACATCCCAATTAGGGGTACTTTATCTACATTAATTGATGCAAAGAATTTTACAGAAGATGTAATTTGTCAGTAGTATGACGAAACTCAAATCAATAAGATCCTAGGACAATTTTGCATGTTTTATTGTAATTTTTGTCCCTTAAATCCTCCCAATTTTGAGGGTATTTTATCGATAATAAACCTAGCAATAGGTCTCAGTTGTATCAGTTTAAAAGCTGAACTGAGGTTGAAAATAAATTTTTTGAATTTTGTGCTCAAATGTGCCCAGGAGATGACCTAGAGGTGTAAATACTGGCGCCTTGCCTAATGAATAATTATCAAATAGATATACTATTAATAAAGATATTTTATTTTATCTCTTTCCTAGTTTTCTTATCAGAATCTTTTCTCTGAAGATGTGTTGATAAGCTGGAGTACCAAATCCCTAGCTTGTAACTATACCTGCATCAGAAAAAGTCCCATTTATGAAGGGAAAAATAATTCTAAATTCGACCAGAAGAGTTAGGGCTATTGAATATGGCTAGTGAGTTTCCAAACAGTGCGAATATTATAAGCCACTAGCAATATTGAGAATCATTCAGCCAAACTTCATCCTCAATTGAGCATGCAGGACTCCAATTATCAAGCAAACAATCCTTGGGATCTCATAGCTTCCCATGGTCATTATCTATCTTGTCTTCTAGTATAATGATAAGAGATAATTTAAATTAGGCAAGTATTGCTCATCTATATTTTAAGAGACTCCATATTTATTTTTATACGCCTTGTGGGCTTCTAAAGTGGAGAAGAGGATCTTTCTGACTTGAACCATAATTAATAAGTTCTAATCTCACAACTAAGACTTATTATGTATCTAAACTAAAGCACTTTTAAAAATGTAGATCATTTCTAGTCACTTTCTCCACTCACTAATTTTTATAAATTTATAGAAATACACTAATAGTGCCCTTGCCAATAGCATGTATGGTCTGAAATGAGCAAGAAATAAGGCTCCTTTGTGGAGCAGCTTCTTGTGCAAGTCATTGTGATTAGATAATAGCTTGATATATTGCAGCCCTTAGGTAAGAGCTTGTCAGGGTGTTGCTGAGCAACTTGATAGTCATCTAACTATTTCTGACTGTAGCCTAAAAAGGTGGAAAGATTCTCAATCATTTTATATGGTTCTCAAGTACTTTTAATAATAATATTATCATCCTGTTCATTTTTCTCATAAGCGTCTATCAATGCTTTCCACTAAAGCTGAAGTCCTTTAATTGGATATAAGGGTCAAACTTAAAGTTGAGCATACTCATTCCTTGAATAACTAAGCTACTGGATTCCTTAGCCAACCTAAATACTTCCAAAAGCCCATGATTTTAAGACACAATTTCTGTTATAATTACCAGTTCTTGTTAGAAATCTTCCAGTTGGGGTTTCTTGGGTTTATTGCTATTCATAATCAAACCGATTATTTTTCAACATACTCCTGAAACTAATAAAGGCTTCATTGGTGCATTATAATTCTTTGTTATAAGTCAAAAATTCTTCAGGTTGTGCACAATGAAGGTTTTACCAACCGGCCTTGCTTAGGTATCAGCTACTAAGTCATTAGGCAGTTCATTATTATTCAGTATCAACATGATCCGGTCAGTAACTATCAAGTTTATTAATCCAAAAAGGTTAACGTGAATCCCCCTACTGTCCTTCTTCCAACTTTTGGGCACCTCCAAGTAGATCTTAGTCTTTTTAATAATGATGCCCTGACTTCTATAACGGTGAGCTGTTGATAAATAAACTCACCACATTTGATCATATGGGTTGAACTCATCTGCCGCCTTCATTCTCAATTAATATTATCACTGCAGAATAGTAAAGATGTGAAGCCCATGTATTGAGTACAAGTGTTGCAAATTTTGGCCTTGATCGTTGTAGTATATATATATATATGATCTTTGAAACCTGAATTTTCAGTATTACAAAAACTGTTTAAAATTCAGGATGTTGATAAAACTTCTATGTTAGGTAGTCTAACTTAGGTAGTGCCTCTGGTGCTTTTTAGTATGAGCTAGAATAGGTTGTGATTAATATCACTAGATTAGATTAGTTCCAGCTTATAGTATGTCCTCACAGTTATACAACAAAATTTTTTGGCATTATAACTCAAAACATTCTTTTAGCAAAAGTGAACAGAAAAGTGATTTATTATAGGGATAAAAACTAAATTTATTTTTTAATTATAATTAAAAATTGAGAGGAAGGGTCTAGGTAGCAACGGTATATAAAGTATTCTTTCATATATACATATATTCAGGCATATATTTTTATAAAAGTGCTTGTATTTAAACACCAGAATTGGTAATGAGTGAAGTTTGACTAATGAGCAATGGGTTTACGTCAATATAATGGATGATATCTTTTTGGTATGGGTACAAAGGAATGTTAATAATATATTACAAAGAAAATATTATTTAAACTTCTTCAACCTTAGTGTTGACTGGATAATAGCCTTCAGAATTAGTATTACCTTAGGGCAGAGCTCAGCCACATAAAGGTGTTGTAAAGGTGTGGGATGCTTATAATAATTCATCAATATGTTCACAAGGTGTATCTTCAGGTCATTTGGATGTTCCATTCTTATTTGTGGTAGTTTTTTAATCATATTTAGTGCAGAACCGCTTTACCTTAGAATATCTATATTTTCACATCTCTTAATAACACAAAAAAATCCTCTTAAGCGTTATGCAACAACTAGGATCAGCTTGACTTCCAACTTTAACTTTTACTTAAATTAGGAACTGTTATCAAACCTGTAAGTATGTTTACCTTCCAAAAGTAAATATTTCGATATAGTAAAATTCTGCTTTTTTTATAAGATTTGTATATGATATGAGGGGGAAATATGAGCTAAAACTAGGACATTAAAAATCAGTTATCATCTACAGTCATATTTATTTAATGATTTAAATCCTTTAGTTTGAGGATCAGTGGAATCCAAATCCTTAATTCTGCTATATCTTCTGCGTCTTTACAATAGATGGTAATAAGGAGTCTGTGGCTTATTTCATATTGTAGCTTGCTGTTCTGGCATTAGCGTAACTCCTGAGGCACATGTGGTTCTTTTGTGCGTTATTTTGCTTCCAAGAAGACGGTTGCTCAACTTATATGGTAATATAAAATTGGATGATGTTAATTAATTGTAAATTTTATTTTAGCAACTAGTATTAAATTGCCATAATCAGCGGCAAAGATTTGAGTTTAGGTCTAAATTGGCGGCTAATAAAATAGTAGAGTAAGTAATGGGTAAAAGGGATTTGACTAGGGTTACGAACATCTAGTTACTAAAAAAAAGGGATTTGACTAACAATTACATGCCATCTATTTAAATAAATTTTCATTGGTATAAGATATGATGACCATCAGGAAGTCAGTGATTACTATCAACTATAAATGAGTTTCTTTGATTGTCCTCGCCACCTATTTTATTTCTCTAATCTCACTTACACTATATTTGTGGGATTTTCAGGGGTATTTTCCAAGGACGAGCAGATAATTACATCATTCAAATTTTTAAAAAGTACCCTCCCCAAGGCCGAGAACTACCAAAACAATAAAGTCTGGAATAGACTAGGTTGTAAGTGATATAGATTGCGTCATCTTTGATAAAAATAGCTTGGTGTCGCCTTCTCATGAGTACAGTTGCAGTTCCCCTAGAGCTGACCTGTAACAGTAATTGTTCTCCACGCAAGGTTAAAAATATAACGCTCTTCCATAATTAGCTATGTGTGCTTTGCTTTTCAATTACTCTCTCTGGTACTCTCCTTAAGAGAGTTATATATATTCCTTTTGACTTTAGTTTGATAATACTTAAGTCCTAGATAACACACTCTGATATCTTATAAAAAGTAGGTTCTTCCTGTCTGAATTTATTATTAGTGCTAAAAAGCTTTATAATGCGGCTTCTCTTATATATAGCGCCTTGAAGAAAATTTTTTATAGTTCTGCGGTAACTTATCTTGTAAGATAACTAGGCTTATGGCAACAACTGTTTTATTGTTAGCGTGGTTGGTTGCAATTTTTAAATAAGGCTAAAGTCTCATTGAGCTTTTTATGATTACATTGTTTTAATTTTGTAAAAGTTGTGGTGATCTATGTTTTAATCCTAATATATTCATTAGGTTTTTCACCACGTCTAATATAAGATTTCATGCATTATCTATAAGCAGACTTGTGAATGTCCATGTCAAGTGATAACTAAATTTTATAATTGACATGTGGCAACAACTAGAGTAAATTCCTTTACTGTAATAGCTTCTACCCACTTGGAGAAGAGATGTATAGCAGCATCGATAAAATAATACAAATTGGATGAACTTTGTAAAGGTCCTACAACATCAATGGAGCATTGTGAAATGTTGCAGTAGGAGGAATAGGCTGAGTAAAATTTACTTTAGGATAGATATACGAAGAAGGAACTAAGTCAGTGTTTAATTACCTTACTGATAACATACAAAATAGATTTTTTAATAAACCTTACTCTTCTGGTGATAAAAGGTCTACTATTGCTTCCATGGTCAACTTAGAAGTGTTTTTGCATAATAATAGCCATTCATTCACTTGGGTTTGATAAGACAACCACTTAGCTTGAACAAATTTTCAAACTATTTATCTCTTATTCATATTAACCTTGAGAAACTCTTAAGGATCTTTTTTCATTGCTTTATACTCTTAATCCCAAAGACTTCTCATTTTTTAATCAGGTAATAGATTTTTATCACTCTTTTGTTATTGTAGATGAAAAATTGTTGGCCAATGACAGGTCATTCTCTTTCTGTTGCTTATCTCCAGCTTTTATGCAGAATTTCAAGATTATATCATTGCAACTTAACTTCCATTTTTTTTCAAGGCATCCGCTAGAGTCCTTGATGTTAATTAACCATCTTAGGGAGGCATAACTGGTAATTAACTTTTATGTACTCCATAAACTAGGGTTAGAGGCTATTGACAGCTAAATTAACAGCAGACACTCCCTCTGGTAAATTAATAGTTGATTTGAGCTTTACTAAACTGTTTTGATGAAGTTTTATAAGGTGGTCCATGGCATCAGCATCCAATTGAGCTGATTGGCCACCATCCATACATTGTCAGAATCTGTTTATAGGTAATGTATTTGTAAAGTCTGTCTAATTTAATTATTGCTTCTAACAAGAGTTGTTTGAAATGATCTAAGGCGTCCTCTTGTTCTTTACCCAAGTAGACAGTACTATTTCATTCAAAAAAGATTGAGAGATTTTTTGATGTAAGCAGATCATAGCACTTACTAGCTGTTGCTTCAAGTATACTCAGAAACACTTATACATCATTCATGCACCTTGGCGAACATATTTTTTATATGGCTTAGCTTTATTTGTTTAGACTTCCCCACTTCTGTTCACTTCATGACCAAGACATTTTCACTTATTCAAAAGATGAACATTTACTTTGATGAGATTTTAGGTCATTCTCTATTAACTGGGCGAAAAGTATCCTCAGATGATTGAGGTGAGCCTTCAATGTTCTGTTAAATATGGTAATTTTATCCAGATAGAGTAGCACTTTGATCATCATCAAGTTTACAAATATTTGATCCATACCTCACTGGAACGTAGCTAAGGCATTGCAAAAGCCCTATGGATATGTGTTGGTTTATAAAGGCATTAACTGGGAATCAATGATCAGTTCTACTGGTACTCTAAGGATAACTTTATTTTCAAGTTTATGTTGGCTATAGTCCTAACTCTAAGAAGTATCAAAAGCTTCCAGGTCATTTTTTGCATTATCTTAGCGCGGCAAAGGGTTCAAATCCATCTTGTCCATGACGTTAATTTTATGGCAATTCATGTATCAATTAAGTACCATTTTTCTTTAGAAATATTAGGAGGGATGGCGTCAAAGAAAGATAGATGGCCAGATCAGCCTGGCGTTTATAATCCTCAACAGATATATTTGATCTCTTATTCGCAATTTAGCCGCTGGTAAGATTTAGACCAAAAATATGATATTTCAGTTCAAATTTGTTCCAATGTTTTGAAAATCCACAGACTTTAGGCCCAGTAAATAGAATGCCCTTATATTAATACAATAGTTCATAGAGTTCAAATTATTCTTGTTCATTGAATCCTTGTTTAATACTTAAATACCTGCTATTGCATCAACTGACTCAGAAAGCACGCATCAATTCATTTTAGATCTGGCTTCAGTTCTTCCCTTTTTTAGTTGAACTGGACTTTAGTATAGTAAAGAAGTAAAATCAAAAATTTATAATTGACAATTGAAGCAAAAATAGGTATAACTTGAGAATCTCTATCTCTAACTCCTTTAGAACAGTATATTTTTAGCATCAACAGTTCCAGTATATCCACGCTGGAGTTAGCAAGCATTATATTCAGTTTTTTAGGATGAAGGTCCTTTCTTTTCTAGCATACAAGAACTGTCCAAGATCATCTTTAAAATCTTTAAATAATTGGATGGTATGTTTATTATTCTTTATATATGACTGTGTAATTTAAACTGTTCCATATCACCCAGGAATATAGACTTCTTCCAAATCTTTAATTCTCATCCTAGAATACTAGTTTCATTTGTGGTTAAAAACTGACTTATCTCTAGTTACAAATTGAGTTCCCTCCAATTCATACTAGAAGTAGAGTTCCTTTGAGAAAATTTTATGGTCATATCTAAGCACCAAAACAGAGATGACAAGAAAAAGGGTCTAAATAGTAAAAATAGTGCAGAATATGCTCCTGGTCTTCTAGTAGCCTCAGGCACATCAGTTTTAAACTTTGCTTAGTAATAAATGTCCAGTGCAACTCTTTTCTCCCTAAGCTTTGTGACATGACGCTTACATATGCTCTGGTGTCTGAGACTAAGCTTTTTACCTTGTTTATTTCAAATTCTTACCTACTACTGCTGTTTATAATTGACATGCTACAGTAATTATTAACTGATTTTTAAAACTTAAAGACTCCTAACTCTTTATAAAATTTGTTTTTTATAAGACTCAGAAATCTGTCATCTACTTGTTTTCTATTAAAGGTAGAGTCAACCAACATCTCACTCTTTTCTTTGATTTTAACACTATGAGATATAAAGCTTAGAACAAATAGAATGTTTTATTGGTTTGTGAAGTTTCTTAGTTTGTTCACAGATGAGTAAGGACATTCACTTTGTTTGGCTCCTACTACATAATAACCAAACTTTAAGCTTTAAACAAAACATTATATTCTTTGATTCAGTTGTATTGTGACCCACCCAATTTGATGCTCAGACTGTTTCTTATTTTTGTTCATACTTTAAATCTTAATTATAACTTGAACAATTTCTCAAAATGTCCTAATTGTTAGCAATTTTGCAACTTACTAAGGTTGGATCTATCGCTCATCTGAGTGAAATACACTCTCTTTTGTTTTTGTAACCAATACAGCATAAAAATTCTTTAATTAAGTTGGCGGAATTGAAGTCCCTGATATTTGGATTAAGTCTTATAAAGAGGCTTTGTTATCATCAGGGCCTAATTGATGGTCTTCAGCGAGTTTTTTTTGTTGCAGGGCTAAGGAAATTTGCATCTAAAAATGTGTGTGCAATTTTAAAAGCTGAAAACTCATCTTTGTAGTGACTTAAATTAAGAAATTAGAAGTTCAAAGCAGATGATTTAAGATATTAGTACTAACAATTTATAAAACTAGTCCTTTTCTCCCAATAAGCATATTAAAGAACTCTTGTTTCTGGATAGAAACCTTGAGAGATACTAAACTCAGATACAAGGTCCATTAAGAAATATGACAGAAGTATGGTGGAGTTATATTGTGACTCTGAGCATCTCCTAAGCTCATTTGCTCATACCCCTATACATGACCAGACTTCTTTTTGTAAATTGCTTCATCAAAAAACTCTCGTAGAACTTCAGAAATACAACTAAACTCACCAGGAGCAAGCCTAATCTCTAAGTAAATATTTACAGTTGGGATCATGATTATGTTTAAATATAAATACATGTTGTAAATTAGTGCTGGGGTGCCATTATAAATGTACTATTTTTCTATACAAGGAAAAATCTATGAGTAGATGACTTTTTACCTGCATATTATAAATCTCATTCTTCAAGTAGTAAAACTGGTCATTGTGGTATTCAAGATTATGTAATCTTATTAAACTCCTAATGGTATCATTTTCTAAAACAAAACTCAATCTTCCAGAGAAAACACGCCTACTTTATAAATTGTTATGTTACAGGTTGTTATAATTTTGGTCAGTACATTGGGATCTGCCATAAGGGTTGCACATGTTAAACCCACTGAGCAACCAATAGATGTATTGGGATCATTAGTCCTCTGAACAGACTGATAAGTAAATAAGGAGTTATCGACTATCAACACTTTTATTTATTTAAATTTATTACAGAGAAAGCCGACCAGGGGACAGACACTTCCAAAAAGACAATAAGAAAATGGAACATAGAACAGGGGAGGCACCCCAGAGAAGCAATGCTATCTCCTGTTGCCAGCGGGAACGCCACTATAGGGAGGAGGGGGAACGTGTAAAGGGGCCGAAACCACAATTGAGCATGTGTGTAGGAAGGGGTCCAAGTTGATGAACCAAACTGTGAATCAGAAGGAGACCAACTGATGGCGACGCAATGGAAGGTATCCAAACATCCACGCTTGAAAGTGGTATACTAAGTGGGACTGGAACTGGTGGATGGCTTCTGGGAGGGTGGGAGTGGAGCCTGCAATGGCATCCAAGACAATCGTGTGGATGGTCCACATGGCGATTGCAACCACCAAAGCATGGAGGGAGGGTGGGAGAGGGGAGACCATATATAAAGCAAACATATCCCTAGATAAGCTGAAGGGATGTGTCTGATCCTGGCCAAGCAGACGTTTCACCTCGCGCCAAATCACTTTAGAGGTAGGGCACTTATCCAGGAGGTGGAACAGCGTTCCATAATGGCCACACACGACGCAGGATGAGTGTAAAGCGTTAGAGCGCTCAGAAGTACGGTACACCCACCTCTGACATCGCCACAATGGGAATGGAAATGAGGCAGCAGCAGGGGGTGGTGGGTGTGTTTCCAAATTGTCTTCTGGGTTTCAAGGGAATAAGGAATGTCCATCATGTCCAGGTGGTACACTATGGATAGAACATGGGACCGTGTGGGTATTATTCCGTCCAGAATGGGTAGCCCCAGTACCTCCTGTGTGAACCGAGGAGAGGGGCGCCTTCTCTGGGATGTGTGCCCACAAATATGGATTCTCCACTCAGCGCTCCGCAAGAGAGAGAAGGATTCGTTTGAAGTGAGGTGCAGTACCATGAGGACCAGCGGCTGAAGGGTGGGAAGCCAGATATTACATCAAGGAGTGAGGGTGTGATGGATTAGCAAGTCCCAGGGCGCGGGAGAGGTTGGACTAGGCCGCGTGGGACCAGTGTTGGGAGGGGATCATAGGGATGGTGATGGCCACAATCCAGGTGCCCAGTATCTTTGCAGCATGGGCCTCAAAGTCGAGCAGGCTCATGCCACCACTATGGCGAAGGCCAAACATGACCTTAAGATGCACTGGCGGTGGGCGGCCCAACCAGTACCACCCTTGTAGAAGGGCATACAGAGATTTGAAAAACCTGGGGAGAAGGCGATGGCGTGGGCTCCAAACCAAACTTTGGAGAGGAGCATAGAGTTGACTAGAACAACCCTGCAAGTAAGGGAAGTAGGGTGGGCTCTGAGGGAGGCTATGCGCTTCATCACTTTATCCAGAACATGGTTTTCCATCATTGAAGAGGCATACCCGCCTGCCTCCAACCACACCCCCAAGTGGCAGACGGGCCCAACAGTGGGGCGCTGCACAAAGGGGAGCACAAGTGGGGCGGTGTGGGGTGGGCAGGGTAAGCAGGCACGTGTGTGAGCAGATGGGCCGGGCTGGAAACAGGCCGCTGAGGCCCAGTGGGTATGATATCAACCAAGGAGGATGATTTCAGTTTTGGAGGCTTTTAGCGCAGCAATACTTACCCGGGAGTAAACCTGGATAAGGGCTTCAAGAATGCGTGCATTATGATTATTGGACACCCCAACCACACAATCATCAGCGAATGCCATCATCTTGACTGGGGATTGGCCTTGCACATGGACCCCAGTGAGGCGGGCATTCACGTTCCAAAGTAGTGGGTCAAGGCTGAAGTTATATAAGAGAGGGCTAAGGGGGTCCCCTTGGCGTAGGCCCCTTTGAGGGAGGACTACTTCCGTGAGGAAGCCAGGGCCACGCACTGCCATTGTTGCAGATCCGTCATCAGCATCACCCAGCTGATGAAGCGGAGGGTAGGCGGAATTGGTGTAGGCAGACCCTGAGGTAATCCCAGTTTACTCTATCATAGGCCTTCTTTTGGTCTAGAAATACAAGTGCCCCAGAGGCCGTGGACTGACATGCGTTAGCCACAGAGTGTACGTTGTCCCAAATTGACCTTCTGGGTATGAAACCAAATTGTTCTGGGGAGATGGTGGCAGACGCTACAATCCCTAGATGGTTAGCCATAATTTTAGTTGAAATTTTAGTATCTGTGTTAGTTAGAGAAATGGGGGCGCCATTTGGCTAGGCCTAGCTTATCCCCTTTCTTAAATAGCGTAATGGTGTAGGCCTCTTGCCCTCCTGGTAGGAGGAGCGTTTCCAGAAGGCTCTGGATAAGGGAGGCAAGCAACAGTGGGAATAAATATTTGAAGTACTTCTTATAGAACTCATATGGAATGCCATCAGGGCTGGGGAATTTCTGATTTGGTGCACCACGGACAATGTACAGAGTTCATCTGGATTAATCAAATTCATTAACTCCGGGTATTGGGAAATGTTGCAGATGTGAGTGCTATTGAGAAATTTCGCCATTTTAGCTGGAAGAATTGGTTCAGATTGGTATACCTTAGAGTAATAATTATGTATCTCAATCACTACTTTGGCCAGCTTATCCGCGACGGAACTGTCTGGATTTTGCACCTGCGTGCAAGCCAAGCTCTGGCGCAGTGCAAAGTATTTTTGAAAAAATAAAGTAATGCACATGTCGCCTGCTGTAATGTGTATAGCCCTATATTGAACACAAACTTGATGTTTGTGTTGCCTCTCAAGCGCGTTGAGGTGGGCAACTTCTTCTGCCCACTTACAGCCTCAAGCAGGGCTGTAGCCCGTGGCTGGGATGTTGGACTCCAGGTGGGCTAGCTTCACCAGAGCGCGCGAGAAGATGACTGAGGTAGAGCGTGAGCAGTGGGAGGAGAGGTGGCGAGCATGGTGGATCATGTCCGCTTTGAAGGCCGACCAGGTGGAATTTGGGTCAGCACAAAATGGTGTGATAAACTCCTGTGCCAAAGTTGCAGATTCCACCCATGTGGAAAATCTTGGCAATGCGAGTTTGGGTGGGCGAAGTTTGCACCAGTGTGGAGCCTGAGCCGCTGGGTCAGGTAGGTGTAAGGTGATCGAGATCAGCCTGTGATCAGAGAAATCAATTTTTAATGTGTGGAAGTGGGAAATCTGGGTATGAAATTTCATCTGTGCAAGGGTAAGGTTGATGCGGGACATGGACCTTAACTTGCCGTTGTGGACATGTGAGCGTGACATGTTCTTGAGTAGCGGAGCATGGCATGGCAGTGCATCAAACAACCCTAGGGTGGCCTTTAGGACACGAAGTTCTATGTGACCCTGGGGTGGGGAGGGTGAGGGAGGCCAGCGGTCAGTGGATGGGTCCAACCAACAGTTCATATTGCTAACTACAAAAGGGTCAGGGGGTAGCTGAAGGGATTTGACCAATGAGAAAATTTCCCAATGCTCTCGTGCACAGGTTGGGGCATAGATGTTGACAATAGCGTGCACAACATTGGCCCACAAAAATTTGACCACAAGGACTCAGCCATTAAGGAAAGATTCAGATGATAAAAATTTGAAAAAATTGTTTTTTTGAGCAAGCACCCCACAGTCTCAGACCAGATGGAAAGGGATGGGAGGAGCATGGTTTTCTAAACATCCTCATAACTGTGTGGACAGTGGGACTTCTGGATGGCCAGGATGTCCACAGGTAAATTATTTTGTAAAAAACTCAGTTCCCTAGCCTGGGATGGCGAGGCCTTGAGTCTGGCAATGTTCAACGTCCCCAAAGTAAAGGCTCCCCCCATCACACCTTAAGTGTGAGGGGAAGGGCACCCAGGCCAATCAGCCTCCTCTTGAACCTCACGGCACTTCTCAGCGCCTCGGGTGTGTGCAGCAACATAGTCATAATAGTGGGTGAGTTTGGCAGTTGGGTTAACATTGGCTTTAGCCTTCGCTTTTGGTTTCCCCACTGTAGAGCAATTTTTTGTGGTGCGCTTGAGTGCGGTGCACCATCAGTTGAATTAAAAAAAAATTTCAGGCAGGCTGGAGATTGAATTGGAACCAATTGATGCTTGGGGACAAAGATCGGGTGAGATTGAGTCACCCATCAGATCCTCAGATTGGGTGGCCCAATCAGCTTGGGAAGCCCTATCTGATTGGTTGAGGGATTCCCAAGCTGCTTCTGCCACAAAGGTCTCAATGTCCTCTAGGCATTGGGAGTGTGGGATAGCGGAGGCGACCTTGGCCGCCTCCTTGGCTGCAGCCCTGCTGGCCTGCTTGGTCTTCTGCTCTTGAGGGGATATTGGCTTTACTAGTAAGTAGCAGCCTTGTGCTCTCCACGGGAAGGTCTCTTTAGTATCAGTGGTTGGTTCATAGTGGGCCTCCCCGTTGTTCATGGCCGCCAAGGGGTGTTTTTGGAATATGATGCCCTCCTTTGTGGGGCAAGCGTGTTCCTTATGGACGAATGCATCACAGTGGGTACATATGGGGGGGCGCTGTCCACGGTGACCCAGAAAGGGTGGGTGGTATGCCCCTCAATATTGATATAATTCGAGTGCGGGATCTTGGGTTAGATCCTTTGCTATCTCCTCAGTTGGGGTCAGAACTGCAATGGCTTTACTGGTGCACAGGTGTGGCATCAGCGTAAGGTGTTGCATCTTGAGTGATTGAAATTCGCCATATATGGTGAGCCTGTCTTCAGGTGTTGTTCTAGTATGGCGCATTTGACCTTAGTAGGCAGAAAGTTGAAGGTGAGAAAAATTTGGTTGGATTTTGTCCATCTGGTGCACTTAGTTTCAACGACCCGCTGCCCTTTGGGGAGGTCAATTACAACGCACACTGCAGCAGCTTCATCTGCTGCCTCCTTACTTTCAAAACCATGATCCAACCAACCGTGTGACATGGAGTGGGGTGCTTTGTACACTGCATTCAGGAAATGAATGTTTACATCTCCACAAAACTTATCCCACAGCGCTGTTTGTTGAATATCCAGGAACACCCAAACTCAATATTCACTGATGAAAGTGGTTGAGAGTGCGGCATATTGATGTACTGGTTGCTTCGCGCCTGCCAAGCTAGAATTTCTGGTGAAATGGTAACCGCCAGTTTTTTGTTTTTGTCTAATCCGCCAGATTCTCCAGGGCATTTGTGAAAGTTGGAAGTCACGGGGCCACCCCCTTTGCCTTTTACCTTACTTGCCCAACTGCTCCCTGGAATGGGCGCAAACTAGTCTCCTCGGTGAGATTATCAAACTTAAGTCAGTCTTGAATTGAATTTGTTGCAAAAGTAATTGCAACAAGAAAGAAAAGTTTTTTTAACAATTTTATTTATTTTTATAAGTATAGCGACTCTTTGCTGTTTCAATCTTTCTCTACTACTAACCAACCTCCTCTGTCAATTGACCATTTCACTTATATATCAGGAATATGGATGATACCATTCTCATAGCTTTTCTTGTAGAGTTTTTTCCACTCAGAGTCACTTTTGAGCAATTTTATCTGAAAGAAAGTAAGTAAACAACTATCAATCGAACGCCAGATGCTCCCATTTAGTCCCCAATGACATTTGATTCGCTGCCAGCAGCTCCAGTGTGGGGCAGTGTTGAAACCCCGCCCAGCTTTTTCCATCCAGAAGGAAAATGCGCTCAGACTGGTTTATCCAGTCCCACTAAGTCCTTGGGTCAGTTTGATCCACTTAAGGATCTCGCCATCCACCTGACATGTACCCAGGCTGTGCCTCGCAGCCCTCTCATTCTCCCCCACTCCCAGCTCTGTTTTGGCCTTCTTGTCAAGGATGGGAGATTATTCCCATACAAGGAACAAGCAGTTATCGACTTGGCCCAGGTGGTGATGCTGCCAGCCAGATTTATAGAGTTCCGCCCCTTTAAGGGGTATTTTGACTTAGGCTTCACCTGTGAAGCCAACGCCGCCACTGAAGCTACAGTGCCCCTGGTCTTCAAAGGCACCCCTTTACCAACAACATGCACCTGGATCCCCACTGACACCACCATGGTAGTTCAGTTCGTGGGGTTGCCCACCCATCTCCCCCACAGTACTCCATCAGGAGTTGATGAAAGGTTTGGCCGCATATAGCTCAACCCCATCCTTCAGTTTGTGGTCCCCAATGGGGCCGCTTGCCTAGCTGGGCCTCAGCATTTGCCACAATAAGCCCAAAATTTTTAAAAATTGTGTTGTCGCTTCCCCCTGTGCAATCATACCCTCTGCCCCAACCACCCATTCTGGGCCCATGTTGAGGGTGGGAGAACAATCTGTCCTTTCTGCTTTGAGTTAGATCACTCAAAGCGTAAATGCCCCTCCCTTGCGGCTTATGCAGACCCAGCGCTGTCATCATCTGGCCCCCATTTTGCCCTGCACCTCACTGCCTTTCCGACATGGGGTAAAATCCTACCCCCTCCCCCAAAGCCTGCTGCCACTTCGGTGCCCGCTGCAGCAAACCAGCCCCTTCCTCAGGCCAGTGCCACTTGCGCCTTGCCCAGTGCCACTTTCACCTCATCCAATCAGGAAACAGCTTAGACTTATGTGGGTTCCCACGTTATCCTGCAATCACCAGCCACACCACTTCGATTCACTGACCCCCATTTTGAATTTGACATGAACCCATGGTCCTCATTTGCTGAAACCAATCAGATGGGTAATGTAATTGAAGCCTCGCAGCCCACATATGAAGAATTTATCCAGATATGGGATCCCAAACTGGTTTCTCAACAGTTTTAGGCCCCCAACTGGACACCTTGGAGTTCCACTCAGACCACCAGCTCGCTGTCATGACAGCTGCCCACCCTGCCATAGCCACCATCCATGAGATGGCCGAGTCATCAGTAGTGGTGCAAGCCATGTAACTCCCACCTCCCATCATCAAGCCATCCACATTCATGCCAAACAAACATACAATTCTGTTTGCCCACAGGCGCACAAAGGAAGCCATCTAGAGAGTGGTTCCCACCTCGTAAGCCAACCCAAGAGTCACCTGCGCCTACATGGCTTCACTGTCCCAGCTCCCTGCCCTCCGCATTAAGGCAGAGGCCACCATTTCCAGGTACATCAGCGACTTACTATCCTCCAGTAATTTCCTCAAACAGCAAATCATTAGCATCCTTGCTCCACATGTCGCTGATCACTCCACCCCTTTGCTCTCCTCATTGTCCCGCGCTCTCGCTAAAGAGGAGCATGGGACTGGGGATGAGCCCCAATCCCCCCTCTCCTTCCGCCATGGTAGGTCAAGCGCCTCAACGCTGTCCCACATGGTAGGTTGATGTCTCAATTATTATGTTTCGCCCATTTGTTTTGAGCAGTCATTTTCATTTGGTTTGAGTGATTAGTTTGTTCAGTCTTTTGCTCTTTGAGCTTCAGTAATGTCTGTCCCCTGGTCAGCGTGCCTTGTAATAAATTAGTAAACCATTCTCATAGCTTAGGCTATTCTATTATGGCAATCTTCATTGGTTTCAGCTGTTATTTCTCAACTCTCTATCGCCCTAATTCAAGATTATATAAGCTATATTCATCAAATATTGACATCACCCCATTGCCTTATTTGGAGGCAAAATAATAACAACTAGTTATAACCCATTATCGACTCATCTCAAGGCACTCAAATACTCATAAATATTATCCTAGTCAGTGGATTCTTACCATTCCGTCATAACCCTTCAGGGCTTATAATCCAGTCATATCAGAATTTTGACATTACCCCCCTTTGACTGATTGGCAAGCCTCCTGTTGTTTTTATGTTTATAGTAGCTTCACATGTACTTGATTAAAGATTTGACCACTTGCTGAGTCTTTGATGATATATGCATCAATACCAGTTTACTATTATTTTGAATGGACCAACCCAGATGTTGCACAGCTTGTGTTTCCACCCAACCCCGTGCTGGTCAAGGAACAAAACCATCTCACCTTTTTGGAATTGGGTCAGCCATTTACATCATACCAGATCTGTGGCCCAATTTATAATCTTCTTGTCCAAGTTATATGAGTATACTTCTATTTGCAACTTGATCAGCGTGTCAGTTAATATATCAAATAATGGTGGGGGTCCATTCCACTGGTATCTTCTACACATGAATAAAGCAATGCCGGAAGAGTGAGGTGCCATCCATATAAAAGTTGAAAGGGGCTCTTCCCCATAGCAGAATGATAGCTGATGTTATAAGCAAATACAGAAGTAGATAGGAGGGAGCTTTAACCAGAGGGTTTATCAGTTACCAGCTTTCTAAGGATCTTCACCAGCATTTCATTAACCCATTCTGTCATTATATTAAATTCAGGGTGATATGGAGTCGTCAGAACCCTGTGGATGCCCATGAAATTGTTCAACCTGGGAGGATGTGTGAGGTGAAGTTGGTTTCACTATAAGAAAGAATGAACTGAGCGCAACCTTGTCGCTGGGTAATACATTTCATTTCAAACTTGGCCACTGTGACTGCCCCAGATTCCATATCGCCTGCACTTAAACCCATCTAGTCAGGTGGTCAATAGCCACATGAATATACTTATACAAGTTGGCCCCTGTTGGCAGAGGCCTGACAACATCAAGGGAAAATGTATTCAAAAAGTGGTTTTGCTAACTGGTTCGAGGTCTTCTGGTGGAATGGCTTTTCCATTTGGCACTGGTGGCAACAGGAAATGGTTTCGAGCATGTCAAAGTTCATGCTTTCCCAATAGTACTGAGGGCACAACAACTCCATTGTCTTGTGCACACCACTATGTCCAACTGCCTTGTGGGCGCTCAACTTAGTCCCAGGCCATGATGAGGGTCACAGAAAATTCACCATGGAATTGCCAATCCACTTATAGAGTTCCCCCTTACATTGGAAGGTGTTTTCTCACATCTCGTTTAATGCTTTGATTACTTGGGGTAGTTCATTGTCATATTTTCCGCTGAGCATATTCTCATACATCACATCACTGAGATCCGCCATCATAGCAAAGGTTGGCAATTGAGATAAACAAATACGTTCTGATTATTAAGTGCTGGATGGTGAAGAATCTTAAAGTCATAAGCCTGAAGCTTAAGAGCCCATCTAGCCAAATGCCCTTCAGGCTCTTTGAGGTTCTGCAACCGACTTAATGACGCGTGATCTGTATGACTTTAAATTTTACCCCATGCAAATAGACCCTAAATTGCTTATATGCATAGATCACCACTAAGCACTCCCACTCAGTCACAGTATGATTACGCTCATGACAGTTCAGGCTTTGAGTGCAGTATGAAACAGGATGCTCCTCTCCCTCGTCATCTTTCTGAAAAAAGGACCTCCCCAACAGCAGAAAGGGATGCATCTGAACTATAAACTCCCTATCAAAGTTTGGATAGCATAGCACTGGTACACTAATCAGCGCCATCCAAATTTTAAAGGTGTATTGACGTCATTCCAACCATTCAAACACAGCATCATTGTTAACAGCTCATATAGAGGCCCCCAATACAGCTAAAGTTAGGGATGAAGTGCCAGTTGTAACTTAGCATTCCCAAAAATACTTGTATGTCACATTTACTTTTAGGTGTAGTCATTTTTCATATGGCCTCCACTAGGCCAGCTGTTTTTTAGCTCATTGAAAACTACCACAAACCCCAGGTATCTCAACTGAACTTTTAAAAAAGTTACATTTTTGAGGCTTAATTTTTGATGATCACCTCAGCGAGCCAGAGGAATAAGGTATCTAAATGATTGAGGTCCCTAAAGAGTTTCAGAGAAAACATTGATATTGTCAAGGTATATGGAGACACACGACAGTTTCAGGTCACTAAGGATAATGTCAATGGCTCATTGGAATGTAGCCGGGGAGTTACACAGCCCTTGGGGCATATGAGTCAGTAGAAAAAGTCCTTTGGATGTGATTTTGGCGCATTTCTTCTGTTCCACCGTGGGTAACTTGATTTTCCAGTAGCCTGATATCAAGTCCATCGCTGAGAAGTAACAGGCTCCCTCTAACTAATCAAAAGCATCGTTGATTCATGGCAAGAAATATAAGTCCTTTTTTGTAATACTTTTGAGCTTCTAGTAGTCTATTCCTATGATGTTAGTGCCATCCTTCTTTTTTACAATCAGAATGGGTGAAGCCCACGGGCGCTTGGACAGTTCAATCATTCATTGCTCCAGCAACTTAAAATTTCTTCAGTGACAACGTCTTCTGCTGCCATCAATCAGCGGATTGGCCAAGAACTTATGAGGGGATGATCTCTTGTGTCTAATTGATGGACTACCTTTCCAAGAAAACCTTAAATTGTGAATGTTGAAAGCAAAAATCTCCTTGTACTTCTGAAATAAAACTACCACTTGGTCTTTTTGTTCTTCTAATATCCCTATTAAGTTCTTCCACAGTACCATTGTCATTAAGTAAGCTGTCGACTTGACTGTTAGGCCAAATTCATTTAACAAACTGAACTCATAAACCTGATGGCCTCCTCAATTGAAGTCAAGTGTAAGTACACCACTATTTGGTATCAGCAGATTTGAATTGGTTTGCTCTGGAGATTTGATATTAAAACCTTGATTTCTCCATGCTTTGGGAGTATAATCCCTGGAGATACATGAGGCTCATGCCATGTTTGATGATAAGGCCCAATAATCTCAATAGGCCCATCAGGCACTTCCACTTCTAACACAGTGCTCACTAGGACTTGGTGCCCAGAAAGAATATATATAGGCCCTGCAGCTCAGAGAGTTAGCCCTTAGTATTCATATATCTGCTGGTGAAGGGACCAAGTCTTGCTTTTCAGTTGATATTAGTGATCTGAAATCATCCCAGCACTATATGCAAGGTTGATATGGCCCATGTGCACCAAATCCTTCGGCACTCCACTAGAGGTAATGTAAATTGGGATCTGCTGTCCCAAAATGGCAAGGTTTTCTTCCATCATATCAACAACAGCGCCATAATGTTGCAGGTAAGCAGTTCCAATTAGCAGGTCATAATTTTTGTTTGGTAGCACAATTGCTGGAGTTACAACAACTATGGACCCAAACTACAAAGATAGCGCACATGATGGGATTTGACTGATCCCATCAGCTGCATTCTTTTTTCTATCTCTAATACCTCTCCAAAATTCCACCTTACCTCAATAGAGCAAAATTACCATCACTTAACCAATTTGTCAAAGGAAAGCCTGCCATTGACTCCGCCCCTGATCAACGTCAGGGTGCTTAAGATCTTGCTGGTGGAGGACGTTGTTACCATGAAAGAACTAGGACGAAAACACAGCCTATATATATCCGCTCCTTTAAAAATTTAGTTACGTTTTATTTCCAGTTCATTCTTGATTTTGCTTATTTCTATAGCCTCTGTTTAGCGAGTTCCTATCTGGCTATCAGCATCACAATCATTGTTTATATTACAATAAGTCCCTCATCACCTATTGCAAGGCTTATAGCAACTTAACGGCCCCTATGTATATGTTTCCCAGCTCTCACTTATATCAACTCTCTGCAGGGTATTTTATACCAACCATTTTGGTACGCTTTGGAGAAACTATTGTCCTCAGCTACCCTGTCTCAACAAATTATTTGGTAAACCCTGACAGGTACTCTCCTGACCTACCTAGTGAATAAATATATTCACATAGGATAATTCCTACCAAGACTCTTCTTGGCCACTTACAGAAATATCCAGCATCACTCAATGGGTAACTTCCAATGAGAAACTGTGACCCTGAGAGCAGTGAACCCAATCTTAT
This sequence comes from Massospora cicadina, assembly GCA_022478985.1. Taxonomy (NCBI): domain Eukaryota; kingdom Fungi; phylum Entomophthoromycota; class Entomophthoromycetes; order Entomophthorales; family Entomophthoraceae; genus Massospora; species Massospora cicadina. The sequence continues at coordinate 112,758 of JAKSZP010018603.1, read as the reverse complement.
GCAATTCCATGCTACGCTCAATATCTCTATTTCAACCCTTGATCATCAGAACTATTGCTTTCAACCTACAGGTGCTGCTGATACTATTAATTGATTCTTTTAGGTGCTCTTTTCCCCGGAGATTACACCCATCATAACCAAGCATCTGCAGTTCCTGATAATACGAGCTCTATATGAATCTGCCAACTTACCTGGCTCCAAGCTAGGAGTATCTCACATGGAGTGGTAGTTGCAAAAGTTCTCACACTCAGCCATTCACCATTTAATAAATGATGGGGATCCACCATGAAAATTTTATAGGTTATCTGATTATTATTGGCCAATAATCCCTATAAATATATTACTTGCACATGTTCAGGTTTTTTGAATTTCTCCACGTTGTATAATAGTTGATGTAATTGTTTGATAATAGTATTACAAGATTATCCATAATTGAATGGAACTATTAGATTTAGGCCCAACGCTTGCTCATTATTTCCTCTTAAATACTTATGAAGTCTCAAAATAGGGATTCGTTCCCTAATACCGCCTAACTTAATCTATGTTCAGATCTCTGTTTACAGTTTCTCTGTGTCACACAATTGGCATCAATCCCTGATTTGATTCCGCTTCTTCTCTGGACACCGCTCAGATCCTTACTCTTTTAATTAAAGAGTCATCCATTTATCACACACAGCAATAATATCCCTGAGAAAAAATAGAACTAATGGATGCTAATAAAATTTACTAAGCTAAGACTTAAGTAAAAGTGATAATCTGGCAAGTTTATTCTCTGGTAAATACTATATATATTTTATTAGTGAATTCTAGGGAATTTATAGTGGGGGATTCTGCACCTATCCCATAGTTAATACCTCCTCAATAAAATGGCAGCCGTTGCTGTTGAATCAACCATCCTCTTTTCAGCAGTGATGGTCACTCCGTCCTGGCTAAGATTCCGTCATTTAACATCCTTGAGACCTAAAATGGAAAGAGTCAGAAAATGTGTCACTAACGTTTTCCTCTTGATCCAAGTGAACCAACCATATTTGGCAAGCAACCTGCTTAGGTAATGGGACTTGTTACCCAAAAAGCAGGTCACAAACCAACTAATCATTTTTATAGTTGCAGAAAGCATTACTAGCCTCGCAACTTACTCCTTAAATTCCCAATCAGTTGGTGATGAAACCTGACCAATCCCAATTGGTACACCAGATAGTTAATTAACTATTAGATGCCCATATTTCGTCAGAAACTCTGCCCAACAAGATCTTAAGCATCCAACATCAATGAATCCCCCTCGGGTTGGGACCATCTAGTACTAAAAAAAGATCTTAAGCATTCATCTGGATTGATCCCCAATGGATCCAACCAGGTGAATAATCTAGAATCCCTTGAATATAGCTACCCCAAAATCAGGGTCAACCAAAAATCAATTCACCTCGCATTAGGGAATTATACTATAGCAATCCCTGGTAATCTAGCTGGCATGTTTATGGGCAAAAATCCCAACACATCCCCCCTCTTGCCTAGATTTCCAGAGAGAAAAGGATGAGGGCAGGAGAACACCGCTTTGGATATTTGGTCAAATACTTTATTTTCTAAAGCAGAGTATGTTCATCAGTACTCAACGCTGCATGGGAAGACATTCAGCATACATCTCTCTTCCTTGTCCTCCCTACTACTGCCTACTCAGGCGCAGTCCCCACAATCTTCTGTCATGCCAGGATGATCGAGTTACTCATGATCATATTTTTCTCATGATCTGGTTTTCCCTCCATCTGGGCATATATCCCAATGTCATATTTAGGATTTTTGATCTGGAATCCTAAACTTTCTGATTTTCTTCTCATCCTCAACAGGAGTCTCTTGCAATTGATGTTTGCTTTTGCAGCTCAATTAAGTTTGCTCATTTATGTATGCCCTTGTTATTTTCTTCTCATAACCTCTTGTCTCATATCATTCTTAATTATTCTCTGTAGAGCTTAACCATAAATTTTAATATTAATTTCTCCAAATTTGGAGCTAAATTGATTTCAAAGTGCATAATGTCGACTATCATATAATTTTGACATCCCCCTCATTCAGCTCATATATCAAATTCCAAGTTGCAGACCAACAGCTGCTCAACAGTTTTTTTGATCAAGATCTGTGGCTCTTTCAGCAGATGAGTTGGTCTGCATGACGGAACCTTTTATATGGTCCTTCCAGGACTCATACTCCTACTCAATTACCAGTGGCTAGTCCTTCTGTGGAATTACCAGAAATGGTAACCAACCCCGCTGAAACCAGGTTAGCAATCGTCTAAAGAAACTTACGGCCTATCATTCCTCTGTCATCAATTACAGAGTTAGATTTTAAAACTCTCCTAGATTCAAATCCTTTTGCAGTTTCATCTAACATCATTGTTTATCCTTCTGAAATAAAGACCTTCGCTCTTGATCATTACTTCCTTACTGGATTGGACTTGCTTCCAGAATTCATCTTAAACTCAGTCAATATTAAAAGCTAGCTGTCTTGGCCACCAAACTCATTTATTGATAACAGCATACATTTTAAACTCCCCTACATAGAATTAAGGGCCCAAGTCACTGAGGCTTTATCCATAGCTCTGAATTCTTCCAATCTTGAAAATATTCTAGATTGGATATCACAGCTTATGCTCTTCGCTTTGACAGCCAAATTCTTTGAAGTTGGACCATGAAGTTTTCAGGCTCTTCTGGCTTCCATTGCTCATTCTTCTTCAACTTCTGAGAAGCTTATAATCGTCACTTGCAGGATGCCATTTTCTCCTTACATGACTATCTTATTTATGATGCGTCCCATCAGTATCTTCTGCTGATGGCTTTGATAGGGGGCATGGTTCAGCAACCCCCATCTAGTATCCCTTGTTTGTTGCTGGCCCATATGTTCAGTGTTCTTGAAGAAGCCCGTTGGCAAGTGCTTAAGACCAATCTTCCAGCTCCAGTACCATATCAGGATTACTCGGGTTTCTACTGACTGCCTCTTCTTGTACTGCTGCTTCCCTCCCTGCTCTGAGGTATAACGTTTGTCTTCACTGACATCTCAATTTACTTTCTGCTAGTCATTTTCTTGCAGGGATCTGCATCCGCTCAACAAACTTAGTTTTTTGTAGGTTTAGCCCTCACTAGTGTCTGATCTCACATGGATTTTAACATGTCTTTCACTCATATTGTGATTTATCCTTTATCCCCCAGGAGACAACATAGTCAGAATCATCCCCAAATTGAGGACAACAGAAAAAATAAAAATTATAAATTATATCAGTTTTTTCTATGCGTTATTAACAATCTTTTTTCCAATATCTTTACCAATCTTTTTATTTTTTCTTCTTTTTCAATGGGGCTTGATCTTATTTCAGTTCAGTGGTCCATCTTTTTATTTTATTTTTAACTGGATCTAAAGTATACTTAGTTCTACCAGCTTTCATATGGTTCAGAGGTCTTACTTTTTATTAAGACTTAACCATCTAGATTGGTTCAGTGGTCCTTTTTAGGACTTTGACCAAATCATTAGGACATAAATAACTTAATGTTCAGCGGTCCTTCTAGAATTTTTTTTATTTTTTCATCAATCCATCGCTTCAAATATTTAGCATGGACTCAATTTACTACCCTTCCATATAAGAGGTTCTTGATGGAGTAGGCGTCCGTTACTGTTTTGGCAATAATTTCAAATGGACCTGACCTCAATACATCCAGTTTGTTTCTTCTTCCGAAACCATGCATATCACAATAGGCAACTCTTTCACCTATTTGGTATTTGGATAAGGCCAGTCAGTTCTTATCGCCCATCATTTTTGCTCATGTTTTCTCTTCAAAGTCATATTGAATGCTTAGAATTCTATTTCAATCAGGATACTTGTCAATTGGTTCAGACACTGCTTGGCACTCATCCCCAATGTTGGTACCACCACCAAATATAAGATCAGTGGCAACGCAGCCTTCCTCCCATATAGCAATTTAAACGACATTTTTCCCATCACTGTATGATGAATAATATTGTAAACGAACGTCAACAAACTCAGGTATGCTCATCATGCAGAAGTTCTTCCTGCGACCAGCTTCCTTAGCATTTCAGACAGCGTTCCATTAACTCATTCCACCAGTCCGTTCATCTCCAGCTGGTAGATACAGACAAGACTCCTCAGATGCCCATTATCTCATTTGACCACAAGATCACATGAGATGTGAAGTTTGTCCCATTGTTGCTCAGCAGAACTTGCGGACATCTATGTTGGCAATCTCATTTTATCATAGGTCTAAAAATCATGAACCATAATAATCAATATATACTATTTTATATATTTTCTATAATTTTTGTATTTTTTTTGCAATGGGACTTGTAATCTACAAAAAGGTTCATAGTCCTTCTATACTCCTTCATCCAAACTGGGTCCTAAATTATAATCTAACCTACCAGTTATCATGGTTCAAAATCTTATCCTCTTAAGATTTAACCATCTATTTGGTTCAGAGGTCCTATTCTAGGACTTGACCAAAATCTCAGGACATAACCATTTGATGGTTCAGAGGTCCTCTGGGAACATTGCACTTATTTTCTCTTAGGTCCAATACTTCTGATTTTATTAGTATTGACCTTCTTCACTATACAAGCAGCAGCGCTGTTTCTTCATGTATAAGCTACACTTGCCGACTTTGACAATACTCTTTAAGATCATTTATTAGACCTTCATTCCTGACTAGATATTCGTACAACAGGTCCTTATAACATCTCATATTTTGGCAACTGATGCTTCATATCTCATTAGTCAACAGTATCGTTTAATTGTATAGATCACTTTTCTCCTAAAAACGATTTTGGCCTTCATGGCCATCCAAAACATTGGAAATACATCCATTGGCGGATATGGAAACAATTCCTTTATCACACAGGTCGTTCTGACATCTTTAGCTTCACCAAATTTCATCTTAAATTGATGAACTCGTCTCCAGAAATTTCTTGATCATTGATTGGGTGTTATTGAGTCAAATGATTCTCTTCACTATCTTGGATCAATCATTTCATGTTTTGGATTCATATTTTCATTTGGTATGGCAATCCAATACTCTTAATTGATTGCTTCCTATTTTAACCAATGCTTCATCTAGTGTCTCATCTAAACACTCACTCCTCAGGACTATTTAAAGTGGACCTAAGTTCAACCTGAGTTAGCATGCTGTTCCTCTTCATCTCAAGTAGATGCCAGGTGGAACAGCTTTTCTTGCAGCACTAGATAGTTTCATATCTAGGCTGTGAGTCCTTATCACATAACTTGAGTATCCTCAATTCACTTCACTCAGAGCTTCACTTATAAGCTGTGCAAACGCAATTGAACATGTTCCACTTCCCATTCTTCCTCCATTAGTGGTATTTATCCTAGTAACATATTGCCATAATTAGAAACATCCTCAAATGACACCATGTTCTATTATCTTCTACTCAGATACACCCCTGTAGTGAGCACTACTTTGTAAAAATGTATAGGTTATCTGATTATTATCAGCCAATAATCCTTAAAATTATATTACTTGCACAGGTTTAGGTCTTATGCAATTCTCCGCATTGTATAATAGTTGATACAGTTGTTTTCTAAATAGTAAGATGAATATTTTATATAGTTGAATGGTAGTATTATATTTTGGTCCAACGCTCAGCCAGTATCTCCTCTTGAAATACTTATGAAGTCTTTAAATAGGGATTCATTCCCTAGTACCGCCTAACTTAATCTATGCTCAGATCCCTGTTTACAGTTTATCTGTGTCACACAATCGGCAGCAATCCCTTATTTGATTCCGCTTCTTCTCTGGACCCCGCTCAGATCCTTACTCTTTTAATTAAAGAGTCCCCCAGTTATCACACACAGCAATAATATCCCTGAGAAAGAATAGAAAATGGATGATGATAAAGTTTACTAAGGTAAGACTTAAGTAAAAATGATATTCTGGAAAAATATTATCTTTAAATTCTAAAAATTTTTATTAGTGAATCTAGACTTTTTATAGTGGGGGATTAGCGCTCAAACCTCAGTTGAAATCTCCTCGATGAAACAGCAGCCATTGCCATTATATCACTCATCCTCATCTCAGCAGTGGTGGTCTTCCTCATCATGGCTAGGATTCTGACATTGGACATACTTGAGACCTAAAACGGAAAGAGTTGGAAAACGTGTCCCTAACGTTTTCCTCTCAATCCAAATGAACCAACCATATTTGGCAAGCGACCTGCTTAAGTAATGGGACTTGTTACCCATTAAGGCAGGTCATGAACCAACTGATCAATTTCTAGTTACAGATGGCATCACTCGCCTCACAACTTAATCCTAAATTCCTAATTGGTTGGTGATGAAATATGACCAATACCAATTGTTACACCTGATAAGGAATCAACTATCAGATGCCCCTATTTTGTTGGCAACTCTGCCTGACGAGATCTTAAGCATTCATCCGGATTGATCCCTGATGGATTGACCAGGTGAATAACCTAAAATTCCCCAAACATAGTTACCCCAAAATCAGGGTCAACCAATTTCCAATTCACCTTTCATTAGTAATTGTTTCCTAGCGATCCCTGGTAATCTAGCCATCTAGGAATATGAGCAAAAAATTTCCAACAACATATAAAATCTTGAGACATTTTACCTTGTCACAAAAATTACACTCTTATCTTTTAGAATTCTACGACTCAGCTTTTTCATTCATATAAGATAAATGTGAGGCTACTTTGAGAATTGCAACATACTTATCTTCATTCAAACCCAACTCTTTCAACCTGACGTAGGAGTGGCTAGCTTTTTACATGAGGAAGTAGCTAACCATAAAATGAAACCATCACAATTATCAAGAGTTGGTTGCAATAAGCCATTACCAATCTCGGCAGCCATCTTAATGCCTTTATCAACCAAACTTTAGAATGAATGACCCAGATTGAGTCAGCACTCCAACCAGCATATGGTGTCTCAGGCGTGCACGGAATATGGAGGGCCTCCTGACCCTGTGGGTCCCTAGGCCCCCTTAGGGGAGTGGGGATCAATTGGCCCTGCAGGGATGATGGGGCCCCCTGGTTGTGATGGAATGAAGGGCCTACTGGGCCAACTAGCCCCCCCTGGCTATGGATATCCTGTCCTCTTGGTCCTCCTGGGCAACCTGGTCCTCCTGGTCCCCCTGGACTGACTGTGCATTTACCTTCCCCTCTAGAGGATCCTGCCGTAAACAACCGCCTTCTTGCTCTCAAACAAGACTTTGAAAATATTTCTTGAAGCTGTTGCTTAAATTTTTCTGGAGAACTTATTGATCCAATTATTACTGTCAGTGCAATTAAGGAAGGGTTAGACAACACTTACCATTTTTATGATTCTCTCACTGCAAATTCAAAACTTCAAAAAGAAAAAATCATTAGGTTGGAGCAAGACAATAATGAGCTCCGATCTTTCATTCAAAATCAACGTGTCAAAATGGATCATTATGAAATAACCAACAAAAAGCAACTACTAATCTCTTAATTGCCCAACTTGGGACTCTTCAAGAAGATCCAATCAGTTTTTGACAACAAGCTGATTTATATCGAAATTATGTGCCTCCTTATGAATCAGAGCTATCTAAAATTAATCAAACTATCCCCGTTGGCATTAATGTTATTTCAGCTCCCTTGGGAACTACTTTTAAACCTTCATCTAACTACAAGTTCACCTTGGGGGAAGGAAGTATTACTTCATTTCTTTATTTTTTTGAGAGCGGGATGGAGGAAGCTCCTGATCAACAGAAAGTTAAATATTTAGCCTCTTGCCTAAATAAATCCTCTCAAGAAATCATGATAACCCACCTCATGCAATGCAGTACTTGGGCTGAGGTGAAGCCCGAATTTATTATAGAATTTGTTATTGATCTCACCTTGAAAAATTTGAAACCAGGCCTTTATGAGTATTATGTTAAGACTTGGCGAATCCCCACAGAGTTTGCTGCTCAATTCAGAGCTTAAGCTCAAGCGTTGGTGACCAATAATCACCTCACAATGGATGATGCAGTTGTTGCCATCATGTCCACTTTAGATTTCAACCCACAGCTCCATATCCACTTGACTTTAGTGAGATGAAACTTTACTTCTATTTTAGATACTAATGAGGCCCTTCTTTAAAAACCTGCTTCTGTAGTTACTGCTGCTACTGCTTCTGTTTCCGCCTCACATCCTTTAATTCATGTGATGAACAAGAATAAGTCTGGAAAAATTGAGTTTGACCAACTGCACCTATTGTGGCTGTCACAAAAAATCCATTCAGCATTGTTAAATGAAAATGGCCAATGAAAAAGCAAAAGGGGGGTCAGCATATGGAGAGATGCTCCATGTTAGATGACTTCACTGTGCCTAAAAACAATCAGTTCATACCATTTCCGCTGACCTTGTTAGCCCTAGTGCTCCTGAAGAGGAAACCCCTATTGAGCCTTCTGCTGATAAAAATCATAGCGATCTTTCTCTTATCCTCTTTATAAGCCGGTTCCTGAAGCTACAATCTATCCTAGCTCAGTGAGAGTGATGGTATTTGTATTGAAGTGGTAATCAACAAAGTGAAGGTTCTTGCTATTGTTGACACTGGTTCTCCAATTATCATTATCTTTTTTTGACTATTGAAAAAATTAAGATTTATCCTGATCTTATCCATTTGTTAGAATATGGGACATCCGGCACAGCATATACTCTATACAGGTGCTTACGCCCACTTGCCCTAAAGCTAAGTGGTCTACAGCTCTCTATCCCTGCTGTAGCCCTGGATAATAATAGCTACGACCTCCTATTAGGCACTGGGTTCCTTATGGAACATGGTGTTATTATTAACTTTAAGTATAACTTTATTTCTATATCAGGATATTATGTCTTATAACTTTTAACTTATGCTCTTAAGAAAAAAGGGATGCAGAAAAAGAGGATTGTCTGCTCGAGTCTCCTGCCTCAGTTGAGCATTTAGAATATTGTATGTTGGGGTCCAAAGTTAAGTTGACCCCTCCCATGGTTGAAGCTAAAGAGGGGATGCCTTTACATTCTCTTCACGTCATTACCATACCTCCACAGGCCCAAATCCTGGTGGACACTGGGATCCATTTGTTCCCCCTCCTGATCACTTGCTCAAGATTTCTAGTTTACCTGATCCATCTGTATTCAAAGCTCTCCCATGTCCATGGGTACTAGATCCCGCTTACCAAGCACTGTCAACGTTCTTCTAAGCCAACCTCATTCAGTCTCCTAATGTCATAGAGCAAAATCAACTGATCACTTATGTCCGCCTCTTGCCTTATGACCAGGTGATGGAGGTTCATGGCGTTGGGACCCTTCATGATTTTGGTTTAAAGGAGCCCCCTAGCCTTGCTGCAGTGGCCATACAAATCAGTTCTGATCTGTCAGCTGAGCAAAAAGTTGCTGCTGAAGCTTTGATTGATGAGTATTTGGATATTTTCTCCTCTTGCCCCCACAAAAACGACCATATGTAAGGCGTACAACACCAGGTCAATACTGGAGATTTGCTCATTTTCACTATTGAACCTAACATAAATCAAAAACTGAAGAAGCCCAGGTTACCCTCAAATTAAGGCAAATTGCTCAATGCTGGACTCCTTATACCCTCGTGTAGTCCCTGGTCCTCCCCTTCCTATTGAATATGAAAAAGGATGGGAGCCACTGTGTTGTTATGAGCTATCAACAATTAAATTCAATTACGCATAAGGACAGATACCCTTTTCCCCGCATTGATGACACCTTGCAATCCTTATCTGGCTCACAATATTTTTCTGCGATGAAGATAGACAGCGGCTACTGGCAGATTGATCTTTCCGCTGAGGATCATGACAAGTGTGTAATTACATTAATTGTTTGATTAATTTTTTTATTACGCATGCTTAATCAGGCTGTAGTTTGGCTAATGAATCCTTGATTTTGCCAATATCTTATGGTATTAAGACTGATTTGTGACTCACTAGGCATCCTCAAATAGCCCCAACTTTTCTTACCAGTGTTGGGCTTGATTTTTCTTCTATAATCTGGAACTTCAACCATGGCAGGCAAAGTTGCAAGCTGTGGATCTTGAGATATATGCTTGCCAACTCTCTCCAAAAGCGATTTAGGATAAAACTCAAAATAAGATATACTAGAATAGACTTTTATTTAAGACTTTATTATTTGATAATGATTCATTAGGCCAGGCGCCGGTATTTATACCTCTGTTGGGCATTCCTGGCCACATTCAAGCATGCAATCTCACAGATTATTTTCCACCTCAGTTTGGCCCTTGAACTAGTATTACTGAGACCTATTGCTAGGTTTATTGGTGGCAAAATACTCTCATAATGGGAGGATTTAAGGGTTAAGTTTGCAACAATGAACGTGCAAAATGGTACTAGGATCGTCTCAAAATAAGTTTCTTCATACTGCTGATGAAATATGAATTCTGGGAGATTTTGTGATCAATTTAAATAAATGATGTACCCTTAATTGGGACATCAGCTGGCCTTTCTCAATAGCACTAGGTACTCCCATTTGTGTAGTTCATGTGCAAGTGCTATCATTCTGGTTACGCATATCAACATACAAAAATTATAGGACCAGCTCAAATATGTTTTCTTCATACAGCTGACATAAATGACTCCTTAATTTGGATGTCAACTGGCCCTCTTGATAGCACTAGGTACTCCCATTTGGGTGGTCCATGTTCAAGTGCTATCATGCCAATTATGTGTACTGACATACAAAATTTCACACTAAGGTTGGAAATTGATTACGTTTTCTTTTTATCTGATTATACATAAAAATTTTAAACGTTAACTTTGGGTCAGTCCCAAATATTTTTGTATATTTAATGTTTAATATTGTTCCTAATAATTAGAAACAATTGCCAAGATTTGATACAGTAATAATCAGCCATAATGTGAGAGAGTACCTGGCATATGCTACCTATAGAATAAATGATTTGAATTGACGTTGAGTTGATTGGCCTGTGATTATTAGTTGCAGAGAAGGTCAGCCTAAATGTGCAGGTTTATTCAGCCCAATCTTTTTAATAATATAATCAAAACAATATTTTGTAATTGGCCTGAGCCATGATATTGGAATAGGTTTTAAGTAGAGTATTGATTCAAGCATTAGGAGGGAAAATCAGTACAATCTGTAGGTTGTCAAAGGGTTTATTTTGTGAGTCAACAACAGAATCTGACATATTCCCCCATTTGACTTAAACATAATCCCTATGATTCCTAATTAGCCTTCACTGATCATCATCATTTGTTTATTTTAGCCTGACCAGTCAACAATTCAGGAGATGAATCCTCTTATTGTTAATTTCAGCTTGAACTGCTGACAATTTTGGTGTTGGATCCTCTCCTCACCCCAAGTGAAAACTAAAGTAGTAATTAAGTGATATATATTTTTATATTTTGGTTTTTATACTTTTTTATTATATTTAGATTATAATATTTTTACTATATTTTATTTTGTATACAATGCAAATATTTTATATGTTTTTTTTTTCTTTTATTTCTCTCATCCTTTTTTTCGCTTATTTTTCTTTTTTAGAATGGCCATCTTAATGAGTCTTCTTAAAAACCGGACTTGAGCCAGTTAGGGTTGTTTAATTTGTGGGAAAAGCTTCTTCTTGAACTCTTGGTGATCATCATTCATAACTTGCCCTCTTTTACATTGGGGAGTATCTGGAGTCAGGATTGTCATATCTGATCGAGCTTACCCACTGTAATAAGATCTAGGGAGTAGATAGTACCCACTTCAGAGCCTTGGCAGCTGGTAAAAAAATAGTCCGAGATTTCCTTGTTGCTAGTTTCCATCTCGTTGTCACTTTCAAAATCTGGCTGAATCTTCCAGGAATTGGTAATGTGAATTCATCTTGGAGAGTGTCACCAATATTGAGTGAGCACCAATTGTGAAATTCAGAGGATCAAACGCTTGATTATTTAATTCCTGCACACTTAAATGGCTGAAGTTTGGCTGATGGATCCTTAATTTTGCCAGTGGCTTACAGTAATTTGACCATTTGAAAACTCACTAGGCATCCTCAAATAGCCCTGACTCTTCTTACCAATGTTGGGTTTAATTTTCCTCTAGTAATCGGGAACTCCAACCATGGTAGGCAAAGTTGCAAGCTGTGGATCTTGAGATCCCAGCTTGGTGACACCCTCCTTAAGAAACTTAGGATAAAAGCCAAGCTAAGATATATTAAAATAGACTTTTATTTAAAACTAGATTATTTGATAATGACTCATTAGGCCAGGCGCCGGTATTAATACCGCTATTGGGCTTCTCCTGGCCACATTAAGCATACAATCTCACAGATTATTTTCCACCTCACTTTGGCCCTAAACTGATACAAATTAGACCTATTTATAGTTTTATTGGTGGCAAATACTCTCATATTTAGGAGATATCTGGGACAAAAATTACAACAATGAGCATGCAAAATGGTCCTAGAATCATCTTAAAATAAGTTTCATCATACTGCTGACAAAATATGAATTCTAGGAGATCTTGTGGTTGATTTTTAAGTTGTTGACATACCCTTAATTGGGACATCAGCAGGCCTCTTTCAATAACACTAGGTACTCCCATTTGGGTAGTCCTGTGCAAGAGCTATCATGCTGGTTACGCATATCAACATACAAAGATTATAGGACCATCTCAAAATATGTTTTTATCATATAGCTGACAAAAATGATTTTATAACTGAGATGTAAGCTGGCCCTCTCAATAGCACTTGGTACTCTTAATCAGGCGGTCCGTGTGTAAGTTGCTATTATGCTGATTTTATGTACTGACACAAAATTTTGCCTTAAGGCGGGAAGTTGATTATATTTTCACTCGTCTGATTGCCCTGTAACTTTTAAACGCTAATTTCAGGACAGTTCCATATGATTTTGTATACTTAATTTTTGATATTGTTCCCAATAATCAGGACCAATTGACAAGATATGATGCAGTGCTAATCAGTCATAATGTGCAAGTGTATTCATCCTGAGCTACTGATAGAATACTTGAATTTTAATTGACGTTGAGTTGATCAGCTCGTGCTGAGTAATTGCAGAGAAAGTTGCCTTAATGTGCAGGGGTAATCGGCTTAAGCTTTTAATATTATCAAATTGATATTGCAATAATTAGATCAAGCTGTTTTATTGCAATAGGTTTTAATTAGAGTATTAATTCAGGTATTAAGAGGGAAAATCAACCTGATCTGTAGGTTGTTAAAGGGTTTATTTTTGAGTCAACCACAGAATCTGACACCAAATGTGCCCTCAACTCACACAAGGCGTTGTATGAGCCCAACCATATGCCGCAGGGGTTATGCAACGCCCCTGCCACTTTCCAATGGGCTATGGACCAGTTGTTTGGGGACCTTAAACTCTTTTGTGTGTTAGTCTACTTCAATGATGTCACCATCTTTGAAACTTTTATCGCTCATCTTGTCATCTTTGACAGGTATTCCAGCAGCTATGGGAGGCTTCTTTGAAACTGAAACTTCCTTAAAGTAAATTCTTATAATAAGAAATGTAATTTTTATTTCACAAGGTGACACGGCAAGTACTTATCACCATCCCAGATAAGTTCTCTGCCATTAATGCATCCCCACTCCAAAAATTTATAAGACGTTCAAGTCTTTCTGGGAATGGTGGGCTCTACCGCCAGTTTTTCTCTCACTTTGCTGATCTTGCTGAGCCCTTAGTTGAACTCCTACACAAAAATGTGACCTTCTTTTGGGGCCTTGAACAGCAACAGTCCTTTGATTCCCTATGCACTTCCTTGATATCAGCCCCTATCTTAATAAATCTTAACTTTGAGCAACTTTTTGTTCTCTTCACTGATGCCAGTGACTTCGTTGTGGGCGCTATCCTTTCCCAGTTAGACACAGACCAAATTGACCTTCCAGTTGCTTATTTTAGCAAGATGATAACCAAGGCAGAGCGAAATTACTTGGTGACTGAACATGAGTGCCTGGCAGTTTTACTTGCTATAAAACACTTTCATTCCTATTTGTATGGTAAACATTTTACAATTGAACCATTATTTCCTCCCTCCATTGGCGATGTCAAATGAAAGACCCTGATGGGAGGTTAGCTCGCTGGGCCCTCAGGCTCCAAAATTAAAATCTTTCTATAGTTCACAGAGCTGGTGCCATTCATCAAAATGCAGATGGATTATCCTGCCTCCCTATTTTACATGTAATTATCCCTGAAGAGGATCGACTTTTTGAGCTTTTCCCTCACCCTAGGTTGTGGCCTTAAGAATCTCCAGAAATAAAGCCCAATTAAAGAAGATGGCTGCTAACACTAAAGTTGTCGATGGAGCTTTAGTAAAACAGGTTGGCACCTCTTTCCTGCCCTATCTCCGCCTTCACTTTTTACTGAAACTATCATGGAGGCCCATAAAACCCTTGGGCATTGGACTATAAAGAAAACCCTTAAGATGCTAAAACCAAATTTTACTAGAATAATATGGCTGAGTCAATTCATGATGTTTTGGCAAACTTGCTTAACCTACCACTCCCATGATTAGTCCAATCTGTGCTTTAAATTTGAGCTTGTACCCCGGGGGCCCCTTTTGATACTGTTAGCATTAATGTCGTAGTTCTTTGCCTGTGGCTGTCTATGGCCATCGCTATAGTATACTTTCCATTGATCATCTAACAAAGTGGGTTGAGGTCACTTAGGTTCCTCATGCTACTGCCAGAGCTTCCGCTCTCTTCTTGTATTGACAAGCAGTCTCCCATAATGGTTGCCCAAGGGTACTCTTATAAGACAATGGCACAAATTTATCTCCTCTATAGTTCAGGAATTAACTTTTCTGCTAGGTATAAAGCACCTCTTCACAACACCATATTACCCCGCCATCAATGGCACGGTAGAGCGTGCTAATGATACCTTAATCTCCATATTAAGAAAGTTAGCCGCTTCTGACCCTGTTCATTGGAATGATTTTCTATGTAGCGCCTGATTAACCTATCAGTTAGCCACCATAGGATAAATAAGATGACCCCTTTCCAAGCCCTATATGGGCGGGAGCCACGGTTGCCTTCTAACCTTCACCCTATCCTTGAATCAGATAATCTAAAAAATGTAGAGCTTACCCTTTGGAGATTAACTTATGAGATCATACATATCTAAGATATGGCTAATGAATCTATAAAACTACCAATTTTATAGAAGGAGTTCAAGCTAATGAGCGCTGACCTAAGCTCCCTGCATACTCTTTAGGAGATTTAGTCTTTTTTATACCACCATCGCCTTGAAGTAGGAACCACAGACTTGCCACCACTTGGTCTGGCCCTTATTAGGAAATACACCACAGAGGGCCTGAATACTCTATTGCTGCTACTGGTACAGGAACTGTAGTAATTCGCATCCATAGCCGTTTTCTGAGAAAGTACCATCCCCCTCAACAAGATCTTGAGGGGGTGTTGTTGGGATTTGACCTGTTTCATTTATCCCCATTCTAATTTCCCTACCTTTGATACCTCTCCAAAATTTCCTCTCACCTCAATGGAGCAAAATTTTCCATCACCTAACCAATTTTTTAAAGGAAAGATTGCCATCGACTCCACCCCTGATCAAAGTCAGAGTGCTGAAGATCTTACTGGTGGAGGACGTCGTTACCCTGAAATAACTAGGACGAAAACACAGCCTATATATATCCGCTCCTTTAACTAAATAGTTACGTTTTACCTCCAGTCCGTTCATGATTTTTTATAGTTCTAGAGCCTCTGTTTAGCGAGCTCATCTCTGGCTATCAGCATCACAATCATTGGTTATATTACAATAGGTCCCTCATCACCTATTTTAACGCTTATAGCAACTTACCGGCCCCTATGCAAAGGATTCCCAGCTCTCCACGCTATTGACTCTCTGCGGGACATTTTATACCATCCATTTTGGTACACTTTGGAGAAATTATTGCCCTCAGCTACCCTATCCCAACAGCACTGTACGCTCTCTCAGAGAAAGTGCTTTCTGCTCCAGCGGTTCTGTAAACCATTCAATGTTCCAACTCATGTTTTAACGTCAACTTTACCATCAACCTAGTGGAAACTATGTTGACTGGATCGCCTGTATCTATTATAGCGCAAAATCTATTTTCAATGCAAAAATATCACAGTATGTACACTTGAAATAAGAAGATGATTGACTGTTTAATACATCGTCTTTTATGGGATCTATTTTTAAGAAAATTCATCATCCCAACACTGAATTTTGGTTATTCTTTAACAATGACGTCTACTGGAAGGGCAACGTTTACTCCTTTCAGAGTTGGTGCATCCTCAACAAAATCCAGCTTGTCTGAGGAAGCTTGACTAAGCATTTGGCAGGCATACTGGCTTCAGTTGCTCTAGTGAGCCTTCATCCACTGCAGCCTTGGCTTGAGCTTGTGTCACTACATTCACTCCTCCAACTGGCTGCTGGTATAAAACTCTGTCATCATACTGAGGGACTTCCGCAGGATAAATTTTTACTGACTCAGGGACATTTTGGGATTGTGATTGTGGAGGTAAAGAATCCCATCTCTACTCCGCTCCATCTTCTCCATGGTAGTATTGATATTGTTGCAAGTAGTGCACACGTTGGTTGGGGAAGCTTCATGCCAAGTCACCAGGGAGACCAAATTCATAGCAACTAACCCCAAAATAGCAGCGTCCTTGATTTTCATAAGAGGGTCCAGATCAGAAAGTTTGGGTATGGTTGGTGTAATCAGGGCCAGGTCAGTAAAATGACTGCTGGCATTCAACATAACTAGTTCCAGGTTGGTAGTTAGGTTGCTGTCAATTTTTGTAATTAGCCCTGGGCCAGTAGTCAAACTGTTGAGAATAATTCAACTGAGGACAAGCGCAAAAATATAGTAAGGCTGGGGGTTGCTACTTGGAACATGGGCCAGATGAGCGTATTATCCCAAATAAGAGGGTACAGTGAAGTCAGTATTTTTCCATTCCATATTTGGCGGTGGAAAGTTAGGGGATATGCGGCACAAGAACCGTACAATTTTAAGCAGGGGAACGTCGTCATCCAGAATTAGCGAAATGACATTGTGAAGCTCATATTAT
The DNA here is from genome assembly GCA_022478985.1 of Massospora cicadina. Lineage (NCBI taxonomy): Eukaryota > Fungi > Entomophthoromycota > Entomophthoromycetes > Entomophthorales > Entomophthoraceae > Massospora > Massospora cicadina. Next base: position 95,687 of record JAKSZP010018603.1, on the reverse strand, counting down.
GGCTTCACCGCAGAGGTCATTGCAATGCACACGTTTCTTCCACTAAGTATTCTGCCCCAATCAGCATGTGAGCTTACAACATAAAATGATCAGCAAACTCCATGAGGGTTTTGTTATGGAAGAATCCAATTGTCAAGAATTCCGCCTTTTACTGCAACGTCTTTGAGGTGCCCCCAAACAGTCAAAACATGGTTTTTTTACATCCTGGTAGGTAATGGAGCTGCTTGGGAGGTATCAGGTGACATGATCAGCACTGACTACATCTAAGGCATATTTCAACAGTTTTGCTATCCATTGGTTGGATGCGCTTTCCACTGCAAATTCAAACTGTTTGAAAAACCTATATATACACATTTCAATCAAATGGGGCTAAGTTTCTCAATATTGACCTCCTTGTATTGTTCAAAGATACAAATTTTTTGGTGAATACTGAGGAATGGGTCAAGATCCAAAAGTAGTTTCTTGATGAAAACCTGGTGCATTGTAAGTTGGAATGTCTGCTGCTTTGGAGGTAGCGTGGCCTTCTTCCATGGGTAGCACTGCCATCACTTGAGAAAATCGACACTCTTACTCATACATATATCCAGAGCTACCATCCTGGGTGTAGTAGTTCCAACCAACGTCATTTTCCTCATTGTATTGTACCCCCTTGTCATCCTTCTTCCCCAATGAGAGGGCTGGGAGGTAAGTTCAATTTCTGCTCCACACAATGCAGTCATTTTGTGGCGTTGTCAAAGCAATTGGTAAGTTCCTTGTTTTGTTGTCCCAGAATTTTCATTTGACTAAACGTACTATAGAGCTGGTGCATAATGGCTTTTAGTTCTTGAAGAAGTTCATCCTGTTTCTTGAGCACTGCGTCTAAAGTGAGTTTGAGTTTCTCATATTCTGCTTGTGAAGTGCTTCGTATAGATTCCTAGCAACGCAGGCTTTATGAGACATAGACGGTGACTGGAGATTTTAAGTTTTTAGTGTTTAATAAATGGGCCCCCTGTAGTGAGCATCACTGTTATGTTTGAAGCGGTAATGTTGGGATCTTCTGAAAGGTCACACAGGTCGAACCCACTGAGCAACAGGCAGATGATATGGGTAATTTTGGTCCTCTGAACAGACTGAAATATAAAAAAATAGGAGCAATTGCCCTGAAAAAACTTTTTTGTTTTTTTATAAATTCAGCGACTCTTTGCTTTTCCACTCTTTCTCTACTACTAACCAATCTCATATTTTATTCACCCCATATTGCTTGTATATCAGCAACTTTGGACAACACTATTCTCATAGCATAGGCTATTCTATTCCGCCAATTCCTTGATTTCAGCTGATATTCTTCAACTCTCTATCGCCCTAATTCTAGGTGATCTAAATTATATTTGTCAAATGTCAACATTGCCTTATTGCCTTATTTGGAGGCGATCTAATAACAGCCTGTTATAACCCAATATCGCTCATCTTAAGGTGTTCACATACTCATAAATATTATCCTATTCAGCAAATTCTTACCATTCCATCATAACCCTTTCAGTGCTTATTGTTTAGTCATATTGCAATCTTGACACAGGAGGTGCTCTAACTCTTGCTATCTCACTAATCAAATGAGTTACTTACCAATTCAAACTATCATTCTCTTTAGTCAAATCTTTAAAATCTTTATTTGTTGAAACTCTATTTATAAATTAAACTTCCAGTATATTACCACACTACTAAGAGCTATTGACTATTATATCTGTAGTGAGCACCACTATTACTGAAGTTATTTTTTTCTCATATGATTATGGAAGGAGTGAGACTCTAATGATAGTCATTCTATATTTATAACGACATCATCAGAGAATTTAGAGATTCTATTCATTATCTGTGTGGTATTTTTACTCACTACCCAAGCAGTTTCTCTTTGTTTGGACCTTTTTTATGTATTAAAATTTTCTATAAGCACATTGTAACTCCTCTCATCCTTTACTTGAAGACTATGTTTAATCTGAACTCCATTATGTAGCTCTAATGCTCTTTATGCAACAAATATCAAACCATTAATTAAGATAAACAGCTACAAATGAAATCTTTGTGATGATGAGTCTGACATTAGGATAAAAATAAAGTACAATGGTTAAAGAGAAAACTTGGATTAGGGTAATATGCTTTAAGTAATAATAGTTAATGGTCGTGTTTTATAATAAGAGTTCATGAGATTTTATCTTATTTTAAGGGCCAGGTAATACATATAACTGATTCTAGAGAATCTGTGTGACTAAAAATTAAACTTTACTGTGGATCAGAGGTTTATTTTTTTGTAACTTGTTGTTTAGGTACTTTAGATGACTCTTGAGACTTTAATGGTTCTTCAGGTACTGTTATTGATTTTTATTATCTTATCTAGTGCTCACAATTTTTGTACTAATCAAAATAAATGGTGCTTTTAGAAAAAAGTAAACTATTTTTTATAAAATAATAGTAATTCAACTGTCATTGGCACCACAGTCCAATTTTTGCCATCGTAGATGGCTATCAAATAAAGTTGGACATTTATGGTTAAAATGGGCATGATATTCATCATTTCCAGCTGCCAAAATATTTTGGTTTGTAATAAAAGAACCTCTTGTTTAAACTAATCTAATCACCAAGTGAATATATAAGACTTTATATATTGTTGGTGGCAATTTGATTTCCTTCAATCTCATTCATAATGATGTTGGTTTTCAAATATGGTTTTTAATAAAATGATAAATTAACACCATCAATAAAGCTTTTCTCAACGGGTATCAAAAAGCTCTTTACGTGTATATAATCTTTTGGATATATAACAAGATTATAGTACTATAACATATAATTATCCATGGTCACCCATAGGCTGTCCCTGAAGGTTGATTCTTATATAAATTTCTGATGTTCTTGGGTTCCTACCTATGTTGTTTATTGACTTCTAGTGTTGTTAATGGCAATTCTACCACTAGGAGAAGATTTATTACTTTAATTAATTCTGTAACAGCACTCAACCACACCATCATGCCATACATATCCTCACTCAACTCAATCTGCGGCCCAAGGACCCAAAGCAGACAGTCTAATCAAAGGGATCTGCAGCCTACATTGCAGCTGCAGCATGTCTGGAAGGCAAGCAATCACTAAATGAAATAAATAGCACCCAGAAATCAGTGAGATCTAATTATAGACAAACCGTATAGACACTATCCAAGCCTCCCAAGAGCGTATGAGCCATATCCATAATAGCACCAGATAACCCTTATGCTAAGAGAGCAATGCCCTTTATGAAACCACAAAATTCAGGATTCTATTACTTTTTCGTGCCCAATCAGGAAGCCAATGTTTTAAAAAATCTCAATCGTTGTTTAATCCTTTCACTGAGCCTCAATTTGAACAAAAAAATGAATATAATTAAATTTTAAATAAACTTTCTATAAAAGGGACCCTTACACAGACTAATTTCTTGAACCTTTTGGTTAATAAAATTTAGGTTTTTAACCAATTTTGATAACATGTTTTACATAAATATGGATACTTACCCTATATCATCACTAGCTGAAGGTAACATAGATTAAATGTGGTGCACAACATATGAAATTAGTGCATTTACCTCATCTCATCACGTTAAATAAACATCCAAGCTTGACGACCAAAGGGGGACTTTCAATACAAATCAAACCCCTCCACACACTGCACCTGCAATTAGCGACTTAAAAAATACAAACAAACCAAAGTCCTTAATAACTATGTAAGAAATTCTCGCTCCCATTTATCCATGAATAACACAAAAGATAACAGCTTTTAACTATGAGGTTAAAAGATGTGGGACGAGAGTAAAGCATAAAAGGGATCTCCTATGTCCAACCTTCAAACTAGAGATTGTCTGTACTAGGTTTATAAATTTAGAGTATTATAACAATGACTGCTTCTCCTACAAACACGCCCATCGTGACAGAACAACCTACACCAAATTTCATTCATAAATCATTGGATGATTTTACATTAAGGTACACCTTACAATGCAGCTCTGTCCAATCAATAATCCATTACCAAGCTAAACATCCTATATTGCATTTCCAAAATAACATCCCTTATTTACAAAATTGCAAATGTCTTATGGGATACTTTATTAACCTACCACTAAAGTTGACACAAAATCCCTGACTATGGGTCAACACCAACGATTGATTTGGTCCTGTAGTATCATGAGAATTTTGCATTTGTTTTTCTATGCACATTTCCTAATGGCTTTCATAGCAAGAGCCTCTTTCATCCACTTACCTGATAAGCGCTGAGCTACAAAGGGCATTCCTTATATGGAGGTCATTATAAAACATGACCCTGAATTCTTCTTTGTCAAAATTACCTGGTGCGGCCCTATTAACACAGTGAAATGCTCTAAACCACCTGTACTGCGCTTTAAGTTCTTAAAGCATAAATCACTCCTCCACAGCATAAAAAACATAAAGATCATTAGTTATAGCAGCAAAGATCTAAAATCATGCAGTGTTTCCTTTACAGGACCTTAACCTATTTATTTTTTGTTAATAAAGTAAATCGCTCGCTTCATTGTGTACCATTATAATTTTTGTGCAAGACCCTCTCTTCAAATAAGAGCACCACCCAAACTCCCTGCATCAGTATCATATATGATAAAGCTGCTTCTGCAAAGATTTATTTTGGCATTTCTATCATAATGCTTCTTGGTATGATGACAGGAAATAAATTCAATCACTTGTGAGTCAGATGATTAACTGACAACAGGATTTAGAAATACTTTGAAAAAGTTGCCTCATAATCTGAGTAGATAAAAGGTAATTTGAAAAAGATAAAACCATCAAATTAAAAATATATGCCATGGCATCCTACAATGATGCAATTTGGGGTTTTATAAAAAAGTGGTAATCAGATGCAAACCTATTTGTTTTCACATAGGCATCCGCTATTCAAAAGAAAATCACTTGCCTCTTAACCTTATGCAAAGATCATCTATTTTCAATAGTAAAAACGTAATCCAAGTGGTGTGTCAAAATCGTTATACCAATTAGAGTATCAATGTCATTGACGTTTGTTGCCAGAATGTAATAAAAATCCTTCTAGTCATTGACATAGAAATTAATTATCAACCAATTCAATAGCCAAGTTAAACTTCTTATACTGACGTTTAAAAAACGGCATATATGGCTGTGATTTATGGGCATTTAGACGTCATTAGCAAATAGGTCCAATACTTTGAAAATCAACATCTATCAAAACCTGAAACTAAATTGTTAGAGTCTATTGCACACTTACTGTTATAAATTTTTTTGAACATATTAAAGACTCATAATACAGATAATATCCTAACACCATTTCTTTCTAAATGAAAGGAATCCCAAACCAGGCCCTAGCATTGGCCACCCTCACACAAAGCCGCCAGCTACACACCAAAAAGCAATAGCATTGCAGCACAATTAACCTATGCAAGAGGAGAGATACAACACAGAGCAAACGTTGAGTGGCAGCCCTTGGGATAAGTATGTTTGCCAAATTGCCAAATCGCTCTTTCCCACAGCAGATTTCTTAAAATTCTTTTTAGTTCTGGAAATAGAGGATTCAATAATTAAAACATGTCTTACAGGGAATCCATTGAGAGACAAACAACCACACTCAGGGACCACCTCTGCCTTGTAGTGGATTAAGTATTGAGAATTGGGTTTGACCAATTATACTCCATCAACCATTATATATTCTAGTATCTTATAATTCTCAAAACTACCCCGCGCACATATATAGAAATATGGGTATTACATAAGTCAACCTCTCCATGTCACCTTTTCTCTCAGTATAATGATAATTCTTGACCCTCCATCAGACATTCTGTTGATAATTACTAAACCGAAATTTAATAATATAAGTCACATCGCCTCATTGATTGTGTTTTTATAGATAGTTTCCTATTATCCTATGCTAGACATTTAATACCCCATTATTAATCTGTCCTTTATTCTATATTCATCAGAATTACTTGGCTATTATGCAATATTTGTATCTACTGACCATTCTATGCCACTACTCTAGGGTAGAAATACATGATTAACTAGTGCCAATACTCATCCTAATGAACAAAAAGCCCTCAAGACAGGTTCAAAATTTTAAAGCAGGCTAAAAATGGGATTTTTACAGAAGGTTCAGGCGCCACATAGAAGGATAATACTTTGCGTTTATTCTAGACCCCACAGTGCATATATTGGGGGTCACACATTGATCTTGGGGACAAGTGGTTGCGGCAAAGCAGACCATCAAATGACATAACTAAGCGAATTTTACAATCCTAGAGAAAATTTGAAAATTATAATAATGACAGATCTTTAATGTTGACAGTACTAAAGAAGACTACAGTGAGATTGAAGATATTATATTTATATAGACTAGATATAATATAATATAATATATACTTTACTCTGAGGTATTCTGTCTCCATACCATTTTAAATAATTGAGTGCAGATCTACTTTTGAATATCTTACCCTTAATAATTCCAATTGTAACAGCAAGCATCTAAAGCTGGTTCACCCAGATACAGCTCATCACCCAGATACAAAAACACTTTTATCCCTCAATGCACTCATCCAGATCACCATAAAAATCGATCAAGAGTTTTCAATCATCTAAAATCTTTAGGTTTAAGAGCTGGAAACCTGGGACATGGAGGTGCACAACTATAATTATACGCGCGTTAATTTTATCTTATAGTTCATCAGTACAAATGTGCTGCATAAAACATATGGAGATCTAATATGCAACTTCAGTATGGCATAGTAATATATTACTGATGTTCAGGAACTCCACATTTAATTATGTGAAATTGATATGTAGAAGGAACAGTTTGGGGGCATTTTATTTTGGACCATTTATGTCCCATGGCATAATTGTGAGAACATATTTCAATAACAAGTAGGAGCATACCAGAGCCAAGTGAATCAAGTTGGCCGCCTTACCTAAACTGAATCCTAACCTAGACTAAAGATTGGTAAGAGCCATGTATTCCCAGGTTATCTAGAGTATTCATAATGGGCCCGCCAGCATTACATCTATATGGCACTCAGATGTACAAGTTATATTATTAATAAAGATGAGTCATCATGTTTGGTTTAAAAAAATTTGAATCACAATCTGTTTAAATTATTTTTAATTTTGCAATATTAAACTAAGGTCTAGAACATGAGATTGGGCTTACTTGAGCTATAATATTCCTCATGATGTCAAGTTAGTTTGATTGAACAGATTTGGTTTAGCCCTCAGTGAATTGCCAAATGACCATCTATCCCAATTTCCTTATAATCAGTTTTTGTTTAGACAAAATCCTTGTACGTATTCTCACTTTAGATAAACCTGTATATTATTTAAAAATAATTCCTTATTTTAGTCTTACAGAAGATCTCCCTGAGTATTTCCTATATGTATAGGTGCCTGTAGCTTCTTTGGTGTCCTATTACTTCTAATGTTATCTTATATTGCTTTTGAGTGTATGGGTGGGTATTACCCCATTAACTCTTTATCATTGGGAGAGTTATAGACACACTATTGACATTAGATGGCAAATTGTGTTAATTATACCTGTAGGGAATTTTTCCATGTAGAACTCTACCTTAGTGGTAACTAGTGTGTGGGCTGTTTACAAGGTCACCGTGCTCTTCACTACATAGTTATCATCTATTTTGGTTTTATCCAGCTCAGTGTTTTTTACTGTCCACCAGAAGGTTCATGCCCTTCCTGCAAATATAGTGTTTTCAGACCCTATACGCCTTATTGTAAAATTCCAAAATCTACCACAAAATAATGTTTATCAACAGGCACTAGCTTCTATTTCTTAAGAAGCTTCTATCTATACAAATATTGATAACTCTTGTGCAACCTTTTATGGATTCAACTTACTAAGTTAACTTTTAATCCACTATGGCTAGATGACTATATAGCTTTCAGGCTCAGCCGCTCTTAAAAAGCTGATAAAAGGTTTAAAACTACTTTTGGAAGCCCAAAGCACAGAATTGTATTCCTTATAAACCTTCTATGAGCTCTTTTCTTTTTGTCAAGAGGGACGCCCCTTTTGTGTCCTATTTATATGAATTCTGCAAATTGAAACCAAACCCTACTTTTATTTGACGTAGTTAAATATTCATTTCGCTAATCAGCTTTGGAAGTCCAGAAATGGACACTCAGGCTTGATGGGATCTGACTGCCAACTCTGACCATGGGATTAGTACTATTCTTTCTAGGTTTCCACCTCAACCAAAAGTGGAGACAGGTAATCTAGCCACAACTGTTTGCCCATGGAGACCCCTATAAATACTACCTTTAGAAACACTAATTTTTTGAAAATATATGCTTTTTTATTAGCATGTCTTCTTTCTCATTAAAACTCATGGTTGGCGAGGATCAGATCTAAGTTATTAATTAGATTTCATATTATTTAGCTGCAATGGTGTCACCTGCAGAGACCCCTATAAATACTGCTCTCTGAAACACTAATTCTTCACTAAAATTAAGGCGTTTTTTCTTAGCTCTATTTCTCTTAGTGAGACTTGAGGGATGCAGGAATCTAGCCATGAGTAATTATGTTTTGTTCAGGGTTTTCAGCTGCACTAATTTCACGTTTAAAGAACCTATTAATATCGTTTTATAAAAAATGAAACTTTTTTAGATTTGGCAGAAACGATCTCTACCACAACTGAGGCCTTGGTGGAAATTGAGGGTCAGTTGGGTCTTTCTTTTTTTAGTACTAGATGGTATCAGTTGGGTCTTTCCTTAGTCCATTATTTAATCTTTTAATATTAATTCTGCTTATGGTTTCCTTACTACATAATATTTTAATCCTTGTTGGAAGGGTGTCTCATTATTATGGTGATTTATATAGTCAGCTTGCCAACCTCAGCTTTCATAACTTGTGAGTCTGACTTGCTGCTCAGGGATCTGTTCTGCACAGATTATGCGCCAGATAACAATCAGGAAGGGCATCATTATCCTCCTTGAAAAAAATTTCTACTGATGCTATCCGTTGTAGTGTCAATTTCTTAGTTAAACTGCTTGCAATAATGGCGAAACTGTTGTTGACACGCTTGACATATTCTCTTTACGTTGGCCCTTGGAACACAACAGAAAATCCTACAAACTCTACCTTGAAAGTATGTCTCTAAGGTATCCACGTAAACATGTGTACTGTTAAAGAAGAGTAGAACTCAGATTGGGTATTGTATTCTGCTTAATTACTAATCCCAGAATGATTACTGTCAAACATACGCATATAACAACACAAGAGAAAAAATTATAAAAAGAGATTCTGTAAAAAAGTTAGACATTTACTGTAAAAAGTGAAGCAAATTTTATACTTGTTGCAGAGATTTAAGATATAAAAAGGAATGTTAATTGCAAATGAAAGGTGAATTATAGGTAGCAATTTTTGGGTTTTGAGGATCCCCTAGTGAGGCGGCGTCAGATTGCTGCTTTGGTTGTTTTGTCCATTTGATTTAACTCTTGTATCTATAAGCTCCTTCTAGTGGTGATTTCCTTATTGAACCTTGAAGTCCAGTGGGCCTTTCTTCAGCTCACATTTCTGGATTTGGGAGGTGGCTTCTCCTTTGGTTATTTCTTTGTTATCCAAAAAATAATAATATGCTGTTCACCTTCCAATTCATTTGGTGATGTTGCTTCAATGCTCCTCACATCAGGTCTCCATTCAATTCTCAATTTTATTGTTTATTTTTTTATAACATTTAGAATGATCCTCAATTAGTCCTGTTGAGGTTTTTTGATTGAATTATCACATTTTCATCAGTTAAGTGCAAAGTATTTTGTCATCGCAAAGGTAAAAAAGGGGTAAAATTACAAAACTTTTGGCAACTTCATTATCTTCATTAAATAATTTTTTTTAGTTCATATTACTAATTATTTGCATGACGTCATCCTGATCGCATGGTATATTTCTTGGGACATCTGATTTTATAAATGAGGAATGTCTAATTCCAGCTTTAGTGGGTAAGTTGGCTGCAACTCTAATGTTTGGGATTGAACTCTGTTCATTCCTGCGGTCAAAGATCAGCTGGTGCACTTGTGGCCTGATCCATGACATATAGCAATGTCCAGCTTTTAATAGATAAGGTATTCTATCTTTGACAGAAAAAACGCATTTTAATAGTTAATTTACTAATCCAAAAGTGTCCTTAGGATTCTACTTATGCAAGCTGTAAGCCTTGTCCCAGGGAGATCAACAGATAAAAATTGAAGGACTTAGATTTTCCAAGATGCTCAAATGGTCCCATAAGTTCTAGATTAATATTCAGTTTTATATCATAAATTAGGATTCGAATTTGGTATATTAGCTGGATTATTCCAAATTTGGCTATTATGCCTTTTAACTACATTTATTCTTATTTTACCTAAGTCTGAGTCCACATTTACATAACTCCATCATCAGTAGCCTAAGGATCCCAATATCTTCATCAGCAGTTTATTCTGGAAGCTAGTAAGTTGGGCCTCAACACTTGGACTAATATGAAGAGCTTCTGCTCAAGGTTATTACCAATTTAACAGAGGCTACATAACTACTACCAGAGATCAAGAAGCTCAGCTGACCTTCCAGGTGGGATGTGATAATGGGAAAGCCACTGGGGAACCAAGAATGATCAATGATCACTCTTTGCCATTCCCAGTGAATCATGCTTTTCCTTTCTCAGTCAACAGTACTATAAATAGTACTGTCTTATTTTAATTAATGTGCTTTTTCAGCAGAATATACTAGTTATCTTATTTTCATCTAAGTTCTTATTTTCTAAAAAAAGCCTAGTCCAATGATGAGTCTTATGAAGCCCTTGTCCTCTCATTGACTGTAATGGAGGAAGCCTCTTAAAATCAGCTACTTTGTTGGGATCCCCAGTGCTAGCACATGTGAGCGCATCAGGCAGAAGCGTGACATATGGTGCTTACTACAAAGGCGCTTCCAAAATTTTACCCTGAGGAGATACCTTTAGCCTAGGACGAAAAGTAAATAACCACTGTCATCACTCCAGATCCTGTTCTTTTGACTTACCTCCACTTGAATGGACAAGACACAGTAACTGTGCGAAATAAATTTCTAAAGAAACTCTTTGAGTGTGTCCCAGAAGACTTTGTGCATTTCCAAACTTCCAGTCAGTTAACCTTTACTTGACCAGTTAAAGACGCCTAAAGCATTTAAATGAGATTTTATTGAGTAAAGATGCCAGTATCTTAAAGAAAAAGATTAATGAAGGCGATATTCATTACAATGATCAAGAACTACGTTTTAAGAAGATATGGGATACTAGGATAGAAGAAGCCTTAGATTATATCACTCAGAGGAATGATTATTGGATGCTAGGACCTTTCAATGTGATGAAAAGGTTTTGTTCAACCATCCTTCAGTCTTGAACAAGATTAAAAAGAAATTAGCCTATCATCAACTCATTCTCAAAAATAAAGAGAGAAATTCAAACCAATCAGAATGTTCATATTTCTAATAAAAACTTCTAATTATAATGCTAACATTAAAATTTTTATTTAGAAAACCAAAAACAAAATCACTTTTGATGTCATTTTCTATTCTGCTGTCTCATAGCAAGAAATGAAAACAAGTCATTGGCTGGTTGGATCTTCAATTGTCAACAACAAATCAAACTTGTAAACAAGCATTTTAGAAAACATAGTTAATCAAGTTGGGCAAGTCAAGAGCTAGTTTCAATCTTGACAATAACATCAATCTTTAAGAACCCTATGGAAGCTCTAAATACCTCCAGAACCTTGAAATGCCAAAAGCGCTGCATAAAACACTTGGGACTTAACTTCTCACTAGTAGCAATAATCTCAATGATTCTTGCTGGAAAGATTGTAACCCACTACTATTGACTGCTCTCTCCAGAAATTGGGCCAGATATTAATGAAATGAAGTATAAAGCTTACCTGGTTCCCCCTCAGCTTGAGATAGCACTGGTATTGATAAACCAGAACCTGAAATTAATCTGAGTGGCCTGCAAAATAAGGCTGAGGATTAATTGTTATAAATGCCGAGGCTTGCCTCAAAAAAGAAAACAGCTGTCCCAACTGGCAAGGCACCGCCCACTGAGCAATCATTTGAACCCAAATTTGCCACCAAAATTTGGAACAGGGTTGTCAGTTCATATGAGCTGTGCCCTAAAGATTACATTAAGACAAACCACCACGTCAGCAACTAATTTAAGCCCAAGGTACTGAATGCTCCTAAAATTGATCACTCCAACAATCTCAACTTTCTATCTCACACCTCTTATGATGCCACCTCAAACGCCTTTAGATTTGAGATTATTTGGTTAGTTCCCACCATCAGAGTTAAAGAAGATTCACCAAGAAATACAGCGCTGTGGAGCCAAGTTTTGAAATGCCTAAAATTATTTAAAGGTTGAGTAAGACGCTCTTTTCAGCTTTATTCCACGCCATGCATCAGTTTAAGGTTTGAGATCGAGTTGTAGGACCACTGACAATGATTAACCTCCGTGAGGTACTAGGCTTGGCTATATCAGCGCAGCGCCGCACTACTATACCGTGTTCTCTAGCCTGTTTGCCAGTGGAACAGACGGCCACCTGACGTTGTACAACTTGTTTGTCTTTGGGTGCAAGTTAGTCGTCCCATACCAGGGCTCAGATTATCTCATCTGCTATATGCGCCTCAAGAACAGCATTTTTGTCTGTTCCCAACAAACTCAAAAATGGAAATTGAACTTTCCCAACCCAGCTACTCTAACGGTCTATCCTTGAAAGTCAATCCTACCTTGCCAGTTTACCCTAAAGCACCTGCTTATCCCCACTATCAGTATGGAACCTCAAGCCAGAGCCCCGCTTCCTGCCACAATGCAAGTAAGGGAACTAAGGAGTCTGAAAACTCTGAGGCTGCTAATCCACATTTGTCAAACCTGCTGCTGTTGGACTCTTTTGATGGCAGTTACGTGGGTAAAGCTCTCCTCAATATGAAGACCCAATGTGGCCTCTTGGCAAAACTGAGCTGGCTTAAACCTTGACTGGCCATCATCAGATGAACATTTTCAAGTTTAGATAAAATGCATCAGTAAAGGAACATAAAATCAACCAGCAAGTTAGAAAAAGTGTCAACCACGAATACTTAAATAATTAATTGTGTCAAAAATATACCTCCTGGACCAAGACTTACTCCCCTTAGACTAGGCTTGAGTGTGGCTCTCTCAGGATTCTCCATATGAAAGGTGTAAGCCTTGTCTGTCAGGAGAGTGTCTATAACTCTCCAGTTCCCAGTAAGGTGGTTCACAGTGCACAGCCCCAACGCCAGGGAACTAGTCGTCATCACTAAAGTGAGCATAGACCGCATAGGGTGCTGGAGCTAAAGTAACTTAAGGCGAGAGTTTTTAATGAGGTATAGATTAATGAAATAAAAACAAACAACAATACTTGGGTGGACCCCAAAGTGGAGTCCATATCAAAGAGGTGATCTTGATGAAGTGCAAAGGTGCCTCATCCTGGAGGAGACCAGGGCAGCCCAGCAGTGCAAAATATGTAAGAGTTAAATTTGTGCAAGTCAAACCGTTAATCTTGTAGGAGACCTCCTCAAAGAGCTCTGCGAACAGGTTCACCCAAGTTAATATCAATAAAACGTAAACTAACAAAGGGTTTTTATTAAGGAGAAAGATGACCAACGATGAAGGTTGGCCTCAAGGAATCATATATAACCCAAAGTGGGGGAATCATTATTTGGTGGAATGATGCTAAGCCCAAGTGTACCAAAAAAAGCGCGCTTCCATCTGACAGGGTACTATAATTTGAAATTATCAAAACTCAAGTGATTGATTAAAGGTGGGGCCAACCTGAGTTTAAAATTTTGTAAATTGAATGGGGTTTGAACCCCCATTCACCAAGTAACCTAATTTAAACTATCATTATTTAAATGGTAACTCATCTATTTTAAAGCTATTGGCGTTACACATGGCTGGGCAACTTGCACTTCCCCTGAACCAACCTGGGTATATCTGGCCTGAATCCAGCGTTGTTCTAAGGTGTTCCTTAAGTCATAATGTCCTTTATCTTGACTCTTTTTACACATGGCGCCCAGAATTGTCTTGGAAGTTAGTCCCATCAATAAAGTCATGTAAAAATGACATTGTCCGGGGAGATCAACAGATATAAAAACGCAGGACTTGATTCAAGCTTCTCAAATGGTTCCATAAGTCCTGAAACAAGATCTTATTTCATATCAATAATTTAGGCTTTATATCCAGATTTTATTTGAATCACTCCAAATTTGGCCAATAAGCCTTTTTTTATATTCGCAAATATTTACCTAAAGTCAAGGCCACATTTACAAAACTTTAAATTCAGTGGCCCATATCCCTATATCTTCATTAGCCATTCATACTAGAAACTAGCAAGTTGGACCTCTCAACCTAGACTATTGAGAAGAGCTCCTACTTGAAGCTATTACCAATTTAACGGAGGCTACATAACTATTAACAGGAGACCAATAAGCTCAGTTGACCTTCCAGGTGGGACGTGATGATAAACAAACCACTTTTGAATAAAGGACGTTCGATGAATCATGTTTTTCAATTCCTAGTAATCATGATTTCCCTTTACCAGTCAACATATAGTAAGTACTGTCTTATTTTTATTAAATTACGTTTTCAGCAGAATACAATACTTATCTTATTTAATTCTAAGTTTTTATTTCCTTTAATTAAAAAGTCCCATCCATTGCTGCGTCTTATGAAGCCCCTTGTACTCTCAGCTGACTGTAATGCAGAAAGCATCTTACAATCAGCTACTATGTTGGGATCCTCAGTGCTAGCACCTGAGAGCACATCAAGCGGAAACCCAACAGTGCTTACATAAACTCTTGTGTTTTTGAGCACAGAACTAATTCTATATATCAAATCACCTTTGAGAGCATGCGTTTGTCTCCCACTATGATTCACGTACTGAAGGAGGTGAAATTTCTTTTAAAAATATAAAATGATGGTAGATATACTACTTCACAAGGCGGTGTTAGGTATATCCCTTCAGTGGTTTTGTGGGAGTTGCCCCAATCCATTTTTAAATTTCAGATCCTGGTGGCATAATCATGACTGATTCAGACTCTATAAGAAAGAGTTTGCACTGTCTGTCATGAAAAGTGACTATTTTGGATTTTTTGCTTTCTGAAAATCTTCTTCTCCTTATGAAAATTTTAGGAAAACTATTTTGGTGGATACTAGTTCTCTGAAAGCTTTATCGTTCAAGACCTTGCCAACTATCTGAGTTAGTAACTTACAAGGCTGTATGGTTAGGGCTGGGGCCTCACAGTGTATCCTCACACTGAGAGTTTAAAGTGTGGTTAAATATAAAAAGGTATAACCTGTATGATTACTTCTTAGTGGTAAAAACCCTGCTATAGCCCTAATATGTTGAGAGTGGAGTGGTGGAGAAAAATTGATTTCACAAGCAATTTTAAGGCCAATGCTTTAACTTAACACTTGATGGGTGGGAAGGAATATATATATCACATGTAAGAAGAAAAATTGAGCATTTTGCCACAACGGCCCGGTGTAAGAAACACAGGTATGTCTTCTGTTGAAGCGAATTTAAAAATCTCCTTACTTTCCTTTTTA
Organism: Massospora cicadina; assembly: GCA_022478985.1. NCBI lineage: Eukaryota > Fungi > Entomophthoromycota > Entomophthoromycetes > Entomophthorales > Entomophthoraceae > Massospora > Massospora cicadina. The sequence goes on along the minus strand of JAKSZP010018603.1, from coordinate 80,077 downwards.
AAAGAATGAGTCTTTATTTGATGTTACATATAAAAATGTCTTACTGGAACATCTGATTTAATTGTGGAACAAAAATCACAGTTGACTTGTTTGAATTTCCTGACAATCTTTACTTTGACTTTGCGGGAGAAGGCAGCATTAGATTTTTGGGTAACATAGCAACTTGTGAATGGATCATCTTTTTAGTGAACGTCTCCATATGCTCACCATTTCTCTTTGTGGAAAAAATGGAAGGCACTATATGCCCTTTTATAGATTATGTTAACTTAAATAATGTCACAAAACCCAAATTTGAATCACATTCCTATGAAAGTACAAAAATGCTAGTTAATTTTAGAAAGTTAAAGTCTTTTCCATGCTGGCTTTCTTGAACACCTTTAATAAGATCCGCGTCAAAAAAGGGAAGTAATGGCTTATTGGATTCCATACTCAGAAGGCCTTTTTAACTACTGGTCAGGCCTTTTGGTCTTAAGATTACAACTTTAATCTTTCACCGTTTTAATGTTGTGGCATTAAAAATGTTATTAGGTATATATGAGAACTCAGAATAGACTACATCAAGGCTTCTCCCCTGATCAAGCATCCCATGAGATCTATCTGAGGCAAGTGATAGAGCATTTGAGAAAGACAAAGATGACGATGAATATCAGTAAGTGTGGATTATTGAGTCCAAGGTCACCTTCTTAGATAATATTGTTTTTGATAAAGGACATTTGATCGCTCTGAATAGGGAGAAGACGTTTTGTAATTGGGCCTCACATTCCTCAGTTTATATAATTGAAAAGGTTTTTGGGTACATTTACATTCATTGAGAAGATCGCTTTAAATCTTTCAGGGGTCGCTGCACCCATGCATAAAGCCAGTGGAGAAAAACATCTAAGTGATTATCTTATTTGAAGGAAGCCTTCCAACCATGACGTTTACTTGTTCTCAATGATAGTTCTTTATTAAGTGGACCATGATACCAGATTATAGTGGCAAGCGATGCTTCCATCTTGGCTATTGCATCTGCTCTGTTGAAAGTGGTAAAATACATATTTTGAGCATCCTAAGTATTTATAAAATAATGACTTTACCTGAATTATTTTATAGTTATTGACAGGAAACTTTTAGTAGTAGCGAAAGCATTAACTTAATGTCAACGTCATCTATTTGTTTTTCTTGGCCATTCCTAATTTGAACTGAACTTGGGCTTTATTGTACTTTCAGGCCCGCCATATCTTGACCCCTTGTCAAACCCAACAGCATGAAAGCTTTCACAATTTGTGTTCTCTTTTGAGTGCATGAAAGGCAATTAGAGTTTTTAATGAAGATATGAAACTAAACTTGCTTTAACTTATGATCATAAAGAAGTAAAGCTGCATAACACCCACCTGGTAAATCCTTCTTTAAGATTATACCAAAGCAACCTTACACCAATGCATGCATTCCAGTTCTTGATTCTCTGGAGAAAGTAATGGAGTATGTTTCTTCAGAAAAGTCGTTCTTTGTCAGCCTTTATCAGCTAAATATACCTAATTATTGCCAAATGATTTTAAATCAGGAGGAAATAACTAGAAGGTATATAAAAATGGTATGGTATGGTTCCAGAGGTTATGGGTATCCACAGGACCACTTAACTACTGATAATCAAGGAACACCATAGTTATATAGCTGTATGGCACTCTGAAATGGCGAAATCCTAGAGCATATCTGCTGTGCATATACTGAAAGTAAGGTTTAGCACATGTTGCTAGTTAAAAAGGAGTGCCTTATATGGAACATTATCATACCAAATCTTCAGCCTCTCACTGGCATGTTAGTACCAGTCCAGAATGAAAAGGGACCCTATATTCCTCTCAGTTGATTTTATGTGGTGCTACCCTTGTGTGAGGGGTATAATGCTATCAAAGTAGTTGTGGACCATTTTACCTATCTCGCCCTTTTCATTACATGTCACACCACAATAACTATGGCTCAGATGACCAAATTTTTTGTCCCCACGGTTTCTCTACCCATGGCATTCCTCAAAATTTCATCAAAGACCGTGGACCCCAATTCACAATGAGTATTTTAGTAAGAGTTATGTAAGACTCATCAGATTTGTCCTTATCATTCTTTTAATTTTCACCAAAATCATACAAGAATACAGAACGATTGATCCAGTTTCTAGATCCGTTCTTGTGGTGGTACACTGAAGATGACCACTCAGATTGGTATTTTTATCTTTCCCTGTCCCAATTTAATCATAACAATGTTCATCATAGTTTTGGGCGTTATCCTTTCTTCTCCATTTTATTTTTTTAATCCCTCCTTCAACATGGAACCAAGCTCTGCTTTTTAGTGTAAGATGTGATGAACTTCTTCAAGTTTATTAAAAAAGTACATCAAGTGGTTAAGAATAATTTGGATGCTGTCATATAGATCTGATATAGAATGTACATTTTATGAGATGGGTAGGTTTTACATATAAGGATGGAGATCTCATGATACTTGATGGCAAGAAAACCCCACTCAACCAGCCATGAAAGAAACTGGGGACAAAAATTATAGGCCTTGACGCATCGTCATAAAGGTGGGTCATGCTCACTCCAGTTAGATCTCACACCAATGTTCCAAATTTCTACCTTTTTTCATTAAAGAAATCTGAACCTGTTTTAAAACCCCCTCCTGACCCCGAGTCATATCTCATATATGTGGCGCCTGAGTGGGAAGTAGAGGAGTTTCTTAGCTTCCCATTGCATAAGAGGTAGGCTTGGGTAATTGGTGTCATGGAAAGGTCTTTGATGCTGCAGAAATAGCTGGGTATAATTCTGCAATCGCATACATAAGCAAGATCTTATAGTTGCATTCCAAAAAAGTTTCCCTGATGCTACAGGGCCTAAGGTTAAACCTGTTGTCTTCGCCATGAAGCTTTCTTCAGCCCAAAAACCTTTTTCCCTGGATGACTCCCCTGGAAGAGGGGTGATGCCTCAAAAGCCAAAGGGTGATGTCATGTCTCATGACATGACTTTGAACGGACTGCAAAAACAAGGATGAGCGTACCACAGCCAAGGCATCAATTTGGCCGTCTTCCAGAACTTGAATCATACCCTAGATCAACGATTGGTAAGAGCAGGTATTCTTGGGTTGTATTTAGGGGTTGTCATGATGGCTAGGCCGCCATTAAATCTATGGCAATCAGGTGTATAAGTTATATTACCAAAAAAAGATGAGTTGTTTGGTTGGTTGAAATTACGAAAACTTGATTTATATTCCTGTCTGGAGAAAGTAAAGGAAATTAATCGTCCCTGAAATTCTTCAGGCTCTACAAATTACCAATCGGTTTTAACCTCAAAGGATTAGAAAGAATTACCTTAACTATCAGTTAATCTAACATAAAATGAGGAAGAAAAGGTTAATTAAGTGATAGTTTAATAGATATAATCTCACAATAATCAAAGCACTAAGATTAAATTGGAGTAAACAAAGGATCCATTATAATTGGGAAGTAAATAGATTACTAAGCATTAAATGGCAATTGACTGCCTCATCTATTGGATAAAAATTTTACCATCATTTTCCAGAAACATAGTGGGTAGATTCTAAAGTAAAGGTTGCTGATAAACATAAAAGATAGTATATATATTTTCATAATTATTTTCAGCGTCAATTACCTGTAATTAGTAAGCTCAAATGCTATTAGGATCAATCCCCAATAGTTTTAGAAACAACTGAAAAGCAAAATTGAACTAACTAAATTGAATGGGGATCAAAATTATAACCTAAAATTTATTATTAGTAATTCATTATAGCTCAACTCAAGCGAATGAGGTTACAAATTGGCATTGTAAAGTTGTGACCCAAATCAGAGGTTTCATCCATCGTAGAGCGAATACTAACAGCTCTATTAAAATGATTCTCAAATATGTAATATTCAATTGAAGTTTAGAACTAAAATTTGGGTTTGCTTGAAATATGGTATTGCTAATGGTGTTATGATTATTCATTTGTCATATTTTGCTTAGTCTTTCAGCAAAAGACAGTGTACCACCTACACAATTTTCTTATGTTTCTTTTTACTTGACCATCCTTGTTGGTCATCCCTCTTTAATTATAACCATATATTATAATATTAGCATAAATCATTAGTTTAACCTTACAAAAGCCCTTCTCTAGAGTCTCTAATTGTTTAGGTGTCAAGACTTTTGTGTGATGTCTTATTATTTCTCTCGTTATTGGTTTGTCCCCTTGGGCGGCAGACATCTGACATGCCAAGGAAAGATTAGGCTTTTATTTATATTACTCCATTGCCCATTATAGAATCCATAGTCCACATGACATCACCGTTCTAATTATTTGTGAATAGGATCCATGTGGCAACAGGTGAGGGAAATATTTATCAACGAACATCCACCCCATTCCAACCACAAATCTGAGGATTTCTAATGTCGGGCATGCAATCTGGAATTAGGTAAGTTAGTTGGTTTGGTTGGGGGTGCTGAATTGACCATCCTTCTTGGGGGTTGGACTCAAATTGGGGTTGGCCTGGGCACAATTTGATATCATGGTACAGTTGCAATATCTATTTTCTAATTATCTCTAGCATTTACTTTATCATTTTAATCCTGGTAGACCAAAGGTACCATTTATCAAGCGGACAGGTTTTTCATTAATTCAGTAAAAAAGAGTTTTATTTGAAAAACTTTCCCATTTACCCAATTAACTGTTCTAGAACATACCCTAGTTACGAGATGGGTAGTGGCAGCCTTTCTCTGAATAATTTACGCACTCCTTAGTTCCCTCCCAGGCCAAAGATATATTTTTATTAAACTTCTGAACAATCAGTGAAGAAAATTCGGAAAATCATCCGCGAATTAAGAGTTTTCTGCAATAATAATGGTACTAGGGCAAAATCTTTACCAAGCATAAGACCCAGATGCGCTCATGTTAATAAACCCTGACAGCTGGGAAAGCCCAGGTGAAAGATCTTTATTATTTTTCCTATAAGCAAAATTTTTTAAGAGAAAGAGCACCAGACCTGGGGCAATAGTATCAATGAGTTAGGAGATGAATTAAAGTACTATAATCAATGGCACTCAAAATTTTGTTAATTGCAACTTGAAATCAGTTTATAACTTTACTCAGTGAACTGCTTATGATAGCATAGGCGTGATCCTAAGAACTTTAATACCATGACCCTGTGCCCCCCTCCCAAATATAAAGACCAATAATCTTTACTTATAAAATTTGTTAGGTTTTTTGTTTCTCTTAATGTAGTTAAATTATTATTAAAACATTCTTTTTTTATTAGTTTTTAGATTATGAGCAGTTAATGGGTACTTTTTATTAAAACAGCGATTTTTCAGCTCCTCCCTCAAAGCGCCTCTTCCCAACCCCTTAAGATCAATAGTACCTTGTTGACTGTAGATGCCTTTGTGGCATTCTAGAATACCCACAAAGGAGGCTAGGTCTTTCCTTACACGCTGGTTCAAATACATTATAACACAGCCACACAGTACAGCGTACAATTGTTGATTCAAAACACCTGAATTTGAGCGTTTACCACTAACCAGAAAATTTCTTTTTTTAAGAGTGCTCCTTACCTGTTAGCCAAGTAATACTCTTGTTAATGTCATAAAGCAGGTCTTACAAGCTTGTGTGGCACAACTAACAATTTCTTTGTTTCTGGCTTAGCTTTAAGATTCCAAGAGTTGATTCTTCAACTAGTCTTCTCACGAAAGGATACCTTGATGTGTCAAAACTTATAAAAGTGAAGAAGTGGGAATAGTATGAAACCTCTGATGAGATGAGGAACAGCGCGTTATTAACTATTGCACCATGTTAAGTTTTAGTTGATGATACAGGATAAATTACTTGACAATGAGAATCAATGATATAGACTTGTTTTAAACAGTAAACTTCTGCTCATAAATGAGTATTAGATATTCTGATAATCCTCAACAAGAAAAGCCAGAGTAGCTCTTGAAAAGCTCATTGTTTTTTGTCTACTGACTATACAAAAATTATAAGAACTTCTATCTTTGTAAAAGAAATAAGAATTCCTCATATACAATTGTGACTACTTTTTTAAGAAGCTAGTAAGCTTATTGCTTCCTAATCATAAAGTATAGGCATGTACAATACTTATTAAATATTGATAATAGATAACACACAAAAATACAATTGTTATACAGCAGATAGTAAACTATGACACTAAATGATATACATATGCTATTTTATTAATAGGCCAGGCGACGGTACAATATACCTCTTGGACATCTCCTGGCCACACTCATCTACTAGCTGAATTTCTATATACCATGTCAATCCTCTGCTGGCTATTAAAACAGTTATGTATATTTCCCAAGCCAATTGGGTTCATGAATTGACTAAATAAAAATTGTACCAGCACAAATTAAGGCATTTTTACTCTCGTAACTGGGATGATTTTAGATACAATATTTATATCTTATCAATGCATAATTGTCCACAAAAAAGCCCAATCAGAGCTTGATATATAGACAAATAATAAAGAATGGGGAAAAAGACAGGTAAATAAAATATGACACCAATTGTTTTACGTCAGAAGGCCTCTCATAAAACTAGTTTCGCCTTATTCAGGCTATCTATATTTAAGTATATATATATTCAATTACATATAGTCACCACCATAATCTTACCTCAGATCATCAATGTTGATGCACTGATTTAGAAGATGCATATAATTTAATGCCGTGAGACCTTTCTTCACCCTATGGTCTCATAATCAGACATAAATTATTATATCACAGCTATATATTATCAATAATTGGGAAGAAGGTGATCTAATAAAGGCGGGTTTAAAGTGAATTTAATTTTAAATTATGCTATTAATCAGAAAGAATAAAGGGGTCCATCAATGTGAATAATACTATAGCATTGATGGTTTCCTCTAATGGGTTACTAATTTAGTCAACCTTCAAAATTAACAATTTCCCCAAATACTGGAATATAAACCATAATTTCCCAATTTTCTCTCCAATGTCTGATAATAGTTTGACCCCATCTTATCACAGTTACATTGAAAATCTCAATCCTAAAAAGCTTTGCCAATTGTTCTGTTTGCAATATAAAATGAGACTACAGATTTTGTTAGGTTTCATGCGGAAAACTGATTTAAGCCAGTTGATCTCTGTGCCCACTGTTGTCACCTCTACGTGGTTTATTACCATTATTGAGGAGGAGGATACTAAGGCTGGAGAAACCAACATTTGCTTTTTGATATTACTTAGTTAGCGCTCATCTTTGATTCCACAAGCGAAATTACTCAGTCATATCCACAAACTACTGAGGATAAAAGCTTTATTATATGCACTTTTTAGGGATGGGTATCTCCTGGCAGAGTATATCTTCACCTCTTTTTTATCAGAAATCTCGGACCTATTCAGCAAGCCTTAGGTCTGCATATATCCCTCACTGAGACCAGTTTCTAGAAGAAACTAGGCCAGATTTTGAATATCTTTTCAGAAAGCTTTCCAAAATCTGGCCAAATAACTTATAAGTCCATAAGATCAACTCCAAGGAGAAGCTCTTTTTGGTGGATGTTTGATTCTTGGTCAGTTGCCCTCAGAAGTCATCACAATTTTTGCAATTTCAATGGGGTTAAATACTCATGATGTTCACAATGTTTATTCTACCCAGATATTAAAACTTCTCTGAGCTCTTCACAATGACAACGCAAATAGTCTCAGCCAAACAATGGATTTGATCTTCCGTCTCATGCAGATTCCACATTAGTAAATGTCCTTCTATCAATTATTGTACATTCTGCCTCTTAGTGAGTGATGGAGGTCAGAATTGTATTGAGGTTTATCTTTTGACCACAGAAGTGTATCTTTATTGAATTTACTTCTTGATATATTGTCTCCTCCTGGGCATATATTTTCCACTAATTAATACTTAAATCAATTAGGATCATATTCTCATTCCTACTCTTCCTCATGTACTCTGGGAAACATCTACTACTTGCAATTGTTGTGTTTTGACTTTATGAAGTTGATGATAAATTTTTACTTCTTAAAATAACAACTGTGAAGAATTGACCTGTATTGATGAATCAGATCCCAAATCCCCTCCTCTCCTCAAGAGCAATTTTAAACTTTCCTTATATTTTTAAATATAAATCTATTCTTATTTTATTATTACCATATTTATTATATTATTATACATAATTCAATATTTTTATTTTCTAAACACTATTTCTATTCATTTTTAATCTCTTTAAAGACCAAATAGCCAATTTATAATTTTTGTTAGGAATTTGGTGTGGACATAATTATATAAGTTTCAAAAGTTTTCTCCTTTATCATAGGGATGAATGTTAAAATCTTCTCAATTTCTTTGTATGGACCAACTCAAATTTATTTACTTTTGAGTTATCCTGAACCATGAATATTTTATAAAATAATACTCCATCACCCACATCTAATTTTGGAAGTTTATACTAATTTTTCTGGTATTTTTCATCTCAGACTTTTAGGGTTTAAAACTAATATCAAAGGCCTGGGCTTGCAGTTTAGTTAAGGTTTTAACAAGCTACTAGACATACTTTAAATTTTCATATTGTGATGGTCATGAACCACAGATTATAATAACTGCAGTAATGTGGTATTCTTCCCATAAAGCAATTATAATCAAAACATTATCATGGCTTAGTGCTAGAAAATATTGTAGACAAACATTGCCAAACTGAGAAGTGTAACCACTTCAAAGGTTTTTAGATTTTACCTTCCTGAGAATTTTTACACGCATTCCATTATCTAGTACAACTGCACCAATAGTATCTGAGTGATATGGAGTCAAACGTACATCTTAAATTATCATCATCAGCTCATTAAGTTTTTAGAGGATATTTTTAGTGAAGTTTGTGCCATTATCCATCAAAATAAATTGTGGACATCCATGCTGATGAATGATTTGTTCTAAGAAAAGTTTGTTGCTAGTTGGAGCCCTTGTATTCTAAATAGCTCTGGATAAACATATTTGGCTAAATGAATGATCACCTCTATAGTCTACCTAGCTTTTTGTACTGCTAATTAGGAGAGGTGCAACAACAGTTAAGGAAATGGTATGAAAGCGAATTTTTGGCTGAAATGCAGTTATGAAGTATCTTATAAAAGGACTTCTCTCCTTGACAGTTTACAACAGCTTAGGTTTATATTAGTATCAAAAATTTTTAAAATCGCAATAATCCTGTTTTATTTGTTCCTTGGTCTTATTGGATCCTCAGTGATCGGTAGCCTTATAAACGGCCAAAAGTATATCTGTTTAGGCTGAAAGTCAGTGGAATATAAATTCTTTCATCAATACTTTATAACAGGACTCAAAAACCTGTGTGAGTATCCTTTTGAAATTCAGAGAGAATTTTTTGTACAAGTTTGGGTTCATCGTCATATGCTCCACTGACCATTTTTCAAATAGGGCATCTGAAGGCTGACTTAGAGTTGCCACAATTGACATATGATACAAGCAATCCTCATTCTGATGCTTAGCACCAGCCTAATACTTTATGGTTTAGTCATAAGCTGGCAGCTTTAAGCCCAGCAATCCAGACGACCTTCTGAATCCTTTAAATTATAGACCTAACTAAAAGATTCATGAGCAGAAATCATGGTAAGATAAATTACATGTAGATAGACTCAGAACTGCTAATAGGCACGTATATCTGCCAAGAATTCCCTTTTCATCAGGGTATAATATATCATGAACATTTAGAGTTTTATTAGATTAGGCTACTGAGTTTTCTTCACATCTTCTTCAACTTGGGACAGAACTACTTCTACTTCCTTTTTTAAAGCATCAGTCAGGACAATGAATTCTTGTTGAAAGTTTGTTTATCATAATACTGGGGCAATTAATAAGGATGACCGAAGCTAGTTAAACCTTCTGAAAGGCCAAAATCAACTCAAAAGGAACATTATTCTTTATGTGGGATCCACCAACGGATGCCACCAATTCTTTGTTAAAGTGAGAAATTTACTTTGTAAATAAAAGTAATAAATAACGCTTTGTTAAAGTTGTTTATGCTTTTATTGTTTAAGCAGGGCCAAACCAAGAAAGGTCCTTTTCTCAATACTAGTATTTCCTATTTAAACTAGTTCAAATTTTGAGACCATGGGTATTAAAGCAAAAGTATATAAGGCTGAGTCATCTAAATTAGGAAATATAGGCTTTCAGCCTTATAGATTGAAGATAAATATTTTTGAGGCAAAACTGACCCGTGTGGTAACAATTTGATGTATTGTATCCAATCACCAGTGAGTAAAATCTTCTCACCTTGGCGGTGGTCAGACTCATGTGGTAAAGATTGGTTAATTTGCACCCTATCATCATCGAGTAATATCTTCTCACCTTGGAGGTGATCAAACCCATGTGGTAACAAACACCCCAAATTGGCTGAGAAGTCAGAGTAATCCTATTATTAGTTATTACCTTTTTAAGCCGTTTTTTGTTATAAGCCATATTTTTCCAATAGTTAGGATTCCACCGAGAAACTACCAAGGTCATTTCGCCGTGGGTACTCATATCATTAATACCCAAAATATCAATTGAAGATCAGGCAGGTGATGGGCCAATCATGGTAGCAGATTTGGGGGCACTCATACCTCCAACATTCTTTTTCTTAAGTTGAGAAGAAGATTGTCTGACACTTAAGTAGAAAAATGAAGTATCTCCAGTTTTATAGAATGGCATATATCAGTGATAGTAGATTATCCTTTCCTTTGAACACTTTGTCCCAATTGGATTTAGGCCTTTAAACCTTGAAATGTCTCCAGCATGACTGGCTGTGGCTGAAGGCCTTCCTTATTGATAATAATAAAAGTTACTCCAGCTGATCCTTAACTGTAATTCTGAGGCTTATATATAAATTTGCAGCTTCTAGCCTCTTGAACTTTTCCCAAACGTTTTAGATAAACGTCAAAGGTGAAGCCAAAGATGATAATGTTATCTAAATACACTAGATGATGGGACAAGATTATGATCCCAGGATGGTGTATATAGCTTTCTGGAATAGTTGCTGGAGCATTACAAAGCTCATTGTGCATCCTTATTGGTTGAAATAACCTTTATTAAGTGATAATAGCACATTTTCTTGCTCAGCTTCAGGCATGTCAATCTTCTAATGCCCGTTTATTATATCCATCGCTGAATAGAATCTTATGCCCCAAACTTATCTAGTGCTTTATCAATCCACAGGTGAGTTATTTGTCCTTCTTTATGTTTTGAGCTATTGGTAGTCAATAATGACCCTATTAAACCCATCTTTCTTTTTTGATAATCAAGATCGTAGAAGCCAACAGACTCTTTGAGGGTATCAGAATATCAAAATCAAGAAGTTCCTTGATTTCTTGTTAAATGACCTCTTCAGCTGCTTTAGAACATCTAAGCCGCCTTAGTCAGTTAGGGAAATGATCTTCAGTATCTATCATGTGAGTTACTCTCTGCGCACATCTCTGATTAGAATCACTCTTGGAAAAGATTTTATAATAATAAAATAAATCTAAACTTGGTCCTTCTCTTGCTCAAAAATCTTCCCGAATTGCCTACAGGAATGACATTATAAACATAATGTAAATTATCTACTGGAAGCCATAGCTCATCCAGTATTCCAATCTTATGAAAATATCTATTTGCCATATACGGTTTAAATTGAGATGGGTGTTGCATTTCCTATCCAAAAAGCTGATTCAGATACGTCAGATAATGGGAATCAAACCTAAACTGACCAAAAAGCGCAATCTTCTATTGGGGTTCAAACTCAAGCTATGAGATGAGCACAAGCGGATTGACAGGGATAAATGTGCTTTTATTAAATCCCCTATTAGTTAACTTTCTTATATCTAGGCTTGGGAGGCTTAGATTCCCCCCAAAACACCTCCCCACTTTCCCATCTATAGTTGGTATTATGAAAATAAACTTTATGCTTTTTCTCCCCTTTTTGCAATTTTAAGTGAAAATTGTATTTAATTGGAATTTACCACACCAGAATTGATATCTCGATTAAACAAGCCTTCTCAACTAAGAGAAGCAACCCAGGTAAGTAACCAACACCCTCAGACTTCAGGTCATCTGGCCCTCAAACAACAAAAAGGATCCATAGTTTTAACCCATAATCCAAACAAAACTGGTGCTCCTTGCCATGTTGCACACCGAGTTCCCAGTAAAATTTATAAAAAATAAACAAAAAAGCAAAAAAGGATGTAAAAATTCTGTTTCAGAAAACTTCTCCTATTGTGAAGCCACCTGTCTCAGAAACTGGGCTTCAACATGAATGTCAGTGATACTGCGACCAACTGCAATATTCTCTTTCCCCTCTTTTATGGAAGTAACCCTCCATGCTCCTTATATCAGACTATATAGCTTACAACTGTATGACCTCGCTGAAGCCTTCAAGCTCCTCTTATCTGGGGCCTTTGTCCCTGGGGGCTGATCCAGTAGAAGAAGAGCTCTTGCCATGCCAACTCCTATGATGAACTTAGTCCAAATTTCTTCGCTCGAGTATAGAACAAGTTGGAGCTGGATGTACAGAACACTACCCGCATTAAATTTGTCAATCCCACTTTATACCATTTACTTCAGATAGTGGGGTTCCATCATCATAAAATACTTTGCCACTTGCAGCTAAAGAGACCATATGCACGCAGCTCATCCAACTCTATCAATCTGCCTCCAAGTTCAGCATTGAAAACTGAACTGTTATTGTGGAAAATCGGCAGTTTATTAATTTAATATAAGATGTACTCACCCGCTTGGATCAAATAGTCATGAGTTTTGTTCAAATGGTATAACTTGTTTTAGCCAATTAGAGGTTGTAGTAATCCAGTTGTAAATCATACTTGCAAAGTATGCTTCAATTTTATAACTTTATCACCTCTGTCAGTGAACGCCTCTAGACCTTGGAGGAAATACTACAAATTAATGGAAGGACAGAATAGTTTGTATAACTCCAGGTTTTAAGGAGGGCCTGGTGAGCGTGGACTTCCAGTTATGATGGACGTGAAGGTGAGCGAGGACCCCCTGGTCATGATGGACAAGATGGAGGAAGGGACCCCCTGGGCCCAGAGGTCCTCCAGGACCCAGTGGTGACCCTGGAATCCCTAACGAACACCTCCAGGCATTAATCCAACAAATAAAAAATCTTGATGTTCAATTAGGACGTATCGCCCAAGGAGCCCAACTTACTTGTGATGGAGTTCCCCTCGCTCCTGGAGTTTCCTTACCTGGTCATCATGGACGCTTTGGGACCTTGACCACCCTACCTGATTTGGTATGTGGATTGGAGCAAAGAGCGATCACCACCAAACAACATTAACTCGACCTCCAAACCGCTAATACAGCTCTAAAAAGCATAGTATGCCAATTAAACCAACTAGTTGCCACAAAATCAGCTCTCAGCGCCGCTCACAAATGAGTAGATCTAATAGTTGACGATTTTATTAATCTGCAGAGAAAAGTATATGCGCTTCAACCTCAAGCATATTCCTGAGATACCGCCTAATTATTAGGTTAAAGCGCTGTCCCCATATCAGTTCATTACGTTCATCCTTTAACCCCAAGTGGTACATTTAAACCTTCTTTTAAAGAAAAATATGTCCCTAGAGAGGGAAGTAATTTCTCTTTCTTATATTTCTATGAAAGCTCTATGGAGGAAGTGACTGATCATCAATGGCTTAACCATTTGACTAACTGTCTTAGCCATATGGCTTAAGACATTATGGTCCCCATTTGATGCATTGCCATACTTGGACTGATTCCAGGACTTCTTTGCTTTTTGGAATTAAGGAGAGACTTAACCGTAACCTACCAAAAACAAATCTTTATGGGTATCAGCCTTAGTTGTGGGGATACTATCAGTGAGCTTTACCACCGTTTTTACCTTAAAGCACAAACTCTGATTGTAGGGAATTGCCTTACGTTAGATGATGCCATTACTGCTGCGTTTTTGATATTTAAACATATGCCTAATATCTTACTTTATCTTAAAGTGATTAAGTCGAACTTAACGTCCCTCCTCCATATTAAAGAGGCTATATTGAAAATTGTGGCCAAACTAAATAAATCCATTAAGCCACATCGTTTTAACACTAATAATCCCCAGTCCCATGCATTATGTGTTACACCCCCAATTCACCTACAACTGAATTATACTGCACTCATTGCAGAAAAAATAATCAGACTGTAGCTGAATGCCACATCCCTAAACGTAAGTTGACAAAAGATCAGTCAGTATAGGGCAAGAGGCTCCCTATGCTGACAGAAAACAAGTGCCTCAAGACCCTTGTTCTAGTTCTAGCTGTATCCCAATTACTTACTGTTATTTTGTGTTAGCTTCCCCAGAAGAAGTTGAAGTCCCTCTGTCTATTAAGGGAATAAAAACCTTCAGCTTTCTTACTTTTATGTTGATCAGTTACCCAAACAAATTTTGGTGGCCAGTTCTTCTTAAGAAATACAAGCCTTGGTAGATAAAACTTTTATATGCATTGATTAACCCTGAGCTTAGCCACAGCAGAACCCTTCACTTGCTTCACTGCAAAGTCCTAATGACATCCTATTAGCTGTTAACTCCCAATTTGGATATTCAGTGGTTTGAGTCAAAGCAGTAGTCCACAAGGTTAAAGTCCTGTCAATAATTGACACTGGTTCTCTGGTTAATGTTGTTTCCTCTCAAATTATCCAAAAGATAAAAATGGCTCTAGACTTGATTCACAAAGCTAAATATGGGACAGCAGGTAGTCAGTTTACTAAGGCGATAGGAGTCCATTCTGCTTTACCCCTTCATTTTGGGAAGTTATTGATTATTATCCCCACAGTTGAGCTAGAAAACAATAAATATGAGTTACTTATTGGGGTCTAACTGATGTGGGAGTTTAACTGCATCATCAACCATAAGTAAAAACACTGTCCCTACTAGGCTATTAGATTCTATTAATATTTGAACTCCCCATCAAAAGTAAAGGATTCCCTAAAAAATGGACATGGTTCCTCTAATACTAATACTCCATATGCAAAATTTAAGTACCAAGTCTTAGAAAAAACTAAGTTACCCCCGGAGGCTGTGGATGCTGAAGATGGGATCCCTCTGTATACCCCTCATTTAATTAAAATAAACTTGGGCTCACAGGTTATTTTAGATATGTGTATTCGGATTATTACCCCTTCTGATCAAATTTTGGAGCTTGGTGGACACCTAAACCCTTCAATCAAGGAAACGTTGACCTTCTGGGGATTTTGGATCCTGCCTATGGTAAATCTATCTCTATTCTATTAGAAATTTAACTCTTAGACCTCTCCAGGCCCCTTGGCAAGCCCCTATCGCAATGTAAAACTGTCTCATTAGGAATATTGCCGGTATAAATAGTTTTGGCTCATTATGGGATTAAGGATTAAATCCCCTGTCATATTCTGGTGGTTGACTCAAAAATAAACCTTTTGACAACCATCAAATCGGACTGGTTATCTTTTTAACGCTTGAGCTAACACCTATAACTCACCTCAAAGCCTTCTGCAATCATATAATTTGGGCTGAATATCTCAATATCAATTCAATCAAGTATATTATCAAAATGCTCGGGCTGAATATGCTCAAATACTATGGTTGATTTCCTAGGCATCAAATCTTGGCATTTGTCCCAATTACCAGGAACACAATCACCTAACTTGTATATAAAATCACTTTAAACTGACCCAAAGTTAACATCTAAAGATCCCATGGACTATCAAAAAACAGAAAAATGTAATCAATTTTTTGCCCTAGGGCGAAATTTGTATGTCAAACTACGTAATTGGCACAATAGCACTTGCATGGACAGCCCAAAATGGAGTACCAGGTGCTGTTGAGGGAAAGGCCTGTCAATGTCCCAATTGGGGGTATATCATCTACTTCAATCAAGGAAAGAATTTCACTGAAGGTGTTTTTGTCAGCAGTATGACGAAACTCAAATCTCAAAGATTCTAGGACAATTTTACATGCTTTTATTGCAATTTTTGTACCTGAAATCCTCGTGAATTTGAGAGTATTTTGCCACGAATAACCCTATGAAAAGGTTTCAGTCACATCAGTTCAAGGGCTGAACTGAGGTGGTAAAATATCTGTTAAAACTTTGTGCTTGAATGTGTCCAGGAGATGCCCTAGAGGTATAAATACTGGCGCCTGGCCCAATTACTGATTATCTAATAAATAGCTTATAATATTAGTTATTTTTATTTTATCTTTTTCCTGGTCTTTATCTGAATCCTAATCTTGGAGAAGTGTCAACAAACTGGAAGGACCAAATATCCAGTTTGTATTATCCTGTTTCAGAAGAAAATTCCCGATTACATTGGGAAATTTACTTCCAAAATAGGCTGAAAGAGTCAGGCATTTATAATAGGCCTAGTGAGTTTTTGAACGGTCCTAATACTGTAAACTACAGGCACTATTGAGGATCAATCTACAGAACTTCAACCTGAATAGATGTGCAGAATACCAATTTTCAAATGAGCGATCCTCAGATTATAACAACTGGTGCTCATTTCAAACTGGTGAAAATATCTAAAATGGATTCCAGCAATAAATTTCTGGAAGATTTTTTCATATGTAAAAACGACATCAAGATGGAATCTATTGACAAAGGCCATTCTGGATTATTTCCCCAGTCACCAAGGCTCCAAAGCTGGTACCTCCTAAACCTAAAATCATGTCAAAGTGGGGGAGCTCATGCAGCAAAACCAGTCGTCCCAAATAGGGATGAGGATGATGCCTTGAACAACAAGAAATTTTCAAAAACTTGGACGATTGTGTTGAAATTGCAGACCAGAAACACTGAAATTACTCAGAAAATTTAGGAAAATCAGAATGCAATTATCAACTGCAAATTCCTGAGAAGATAGTATTGTCAAAGACATTAAAAGCATAACGTTTAATCAAGCTTTGTTCAAAGAAAGGCATGACCACCTTAAAAACAAAGCGGCCAATGCTCACCCAGTTTTGACAAAAGAAAAATACATTAAGCTCTGTTCATTTAGCTAAAAACAGTTTGAAAAACTAAGGGCTGAATCCAGGCATCAGAATCCAGTAGTTCAGATCAATATTATGAAACCAAATCATCATAAATTAACACTAATGCAGAAACTGATATTTTGAACATCTATTCTAAGCCTAGATTACTGTCAGCAATCCTGACTCCAGATACTCCCCAACGGGAAAGAGGGCCAATTATGAGCTATAATACACTAGGATTTTCAAGGAAAAGTACAACCCCTATGCGCAAAACAGGGCGAGATGACTATAAACCATTGGATTTACCAAAGTTCGATAAGGATGGAAATATTCATACCTTCCTCAAGTTATATGAAAAAGCAATGAGAGGAGCATCAGACCATGCAAAAGGATCAGCAATGATTAGCTCACTAATGCCCATAGCTGTGACCTCGTTATGACCAATTTGGGCGACAATTTGTCCTATATATGGATTCCAAAATTGCAATAACAAAACAGTTGAAGGGCCTGAGAAAATAGAAACTTTGAAAAAGAGAGCTTCCTGTAATCAAATTCAAAAGGAACAAGACTATTATAGATATGCGGATAAATTCTTCCATGAGGCACAAGTTCTGCGTGGGTGCAATGCAATAGATAAGTTTGACGCCAAGATTGCAATGAAGCTCACAATTATGCCCTTCCATGAACTTGACAATGTCATGTTGCCTGCATTCAATGGAAGATTGGAAATCCAAGAGCTTGCTAATTACTTGAGAAGCTGTTCCATAATTTTAATACCCCTAATTGGGCCAAAGGTCAGCAAAATCCCAATATTGGGCCTAAAAAACAAAACTATGTCCAACCAGGAGAAATATTTCCAAATATTAACCAAAAGTTCGAGCAAAAGCATCAAACAGGGCCAATTACATGCTACAAATTTGATCAACAAGGGCATTTTACTAAACAACGCTACAGACGGTCCAAAAAAGCCTGGGGTCAACTTTGCTCTAGAAATCAACAGCGACAGTGAGGATGAAAAAAGAGCAGATGGAGTAGAGGCAGAATGCTCTAACTTCACTGATGTTTAAACCATTCCACATGACCCTGATGAGCTCTTTAGGGCCGAAGCTGCTGAAAATAACCTCAACTATATCAGGGCTAATGATGTCATGATGGTCACTACTTGGGACAGAGAAAAAGCAACTAAACCCTTGAAAATAACCAAAGAAGCCCGATCAGAGGTATCAAAACCTTATGAAAAACAGATTATTGATTAGGGTTTAGACCTACAACCCAGATGTTCAAACAGCCTACCTAAGCTTAACAACGTTCAAGTAGTTATTCCCATGAAGACCTTAGCAGATAGCTTCCCAGATATTTGCTTAATCCTGAAATCACAACTGGAATTGGGCAGCAGTCACAGCAGTCATACAATTAATACCTCTGAAGACTATTCTGAGTGTACTTATGTGGACATAGCAGTAAACAAGGTGCTTTTTTGGCCATTGTTGATAGTGGTGCTCCGATCAATATAATCAGTACAAAGTTGGTTATAAGCTTAACTTGCACCTGATGTCGCCCTCTGTCAGGAATATGGAACATCTGGAGCACATACAACTAAATCGCTGGGCGCCTACAGTTCCCTACCTCTCAGATTTTGATCTATTGTAGTAACAGCACCTGCTATAGTGTTGCCAAATATGAACTATGATATCCTAATTGGACTGATTTCCTAAGAAGATATGGAGTTGTTACAAATCATAAGGATGATACTCTCACCATTCTTGGCCAGGCTATTCCACTTTACTATAACCGTGATAAAACAGTTGAGAAAAAGAAACCATGCTATTCATAATCTGGCCTACAAAGTGGAGTCATCCAGATTGAGTATTCCAAAGCACAGCAAAGATAAAAACACTACCCACACAGATTGATGAGTTAAATGGCATTCCATTTCAAACAAATCAGACTATCACTATACCATCCATAGATCGAGTAATCTTCCTGACAGGACTAACAATTAATATCCCAGAAGGACTTTATGGTGAAGTATATCAACCTTGGTCTAAATCTCAATTTGAACCAAACATTGCCCCTGGTATTATCATTCCAGGCCACGGAGAAATACATATCTTATGTGAAAATTTGCCAAATTGGCCCATCTCCATCAAGCTACATCAAGCAATTGCTTTTCTGCATCTGTTACCTACCATGGAAATTCAATCATTCCATGAGTTTGGAACTTTTGTCAAATTAGGGCTCCTTAATAAGGACCTACTCAGTATAAATAATGTTGTCCCTATGGCCGATTTATGCAACCTACAAACTCTGAGAAAAGCAAAGCTCAGGAGTTATTCTCAAATTATTGGGAAATATTTGCACAAGACAATTTTGACTTGGGATGTGCTAATGGTGTCGCCCACAAAAGCGATACTGGATATCATAAACCTATTCAATTACGCCTGATTAGATACTTGAAATCATCAGAAAGAAGCAGTATTCAAGGAGATTAAGGAATTCCTCAATTGTGGCATGCTAGTCCCTTCAAAAAGTCCATGGGAAGTCACAATTTTAATAGCTGAAAAAGGATGGAATCAACAGAGAAGTCATTACTTATCAGAAATTAAATAACATCTCAAAGAAGGACTCATACTCACTGCCATGAATCGATGCTGCCTTAGATAGGCTAGGGGGCGCTAAGCTCTTCTTGGCAATGGACCTTATCAGCGGATATTGGCAAATAGATTTTCCCAAAAAGGAGCGTGAGAAATGTGCAATCATAACCCAGAGGGCCTATTCCAGATGACCAGAGTGCCTTAAAGACTCTGCAATACCCCAGCTTCATTCCAAAAAGTAATGGACACAATAATGGGAGATTTATAAATTGTCATGTGTATTAGTGTACCTTGACAATAACAACGTTTTCAGCTGCACTTTTGATGACCACCTGGAACACTTAGAGGAGGTTTTCAGAAGGCTAGCTGCTGCAAAATTAAAAATTTAATCCCAGAAAATGTCAGTTTTCAAAGAACAACTGGAGTACCTCGGATTTTTGATTGATAAGGTAAGTCTTCAGCCCCAACCCTCTAAGCTGGATGCCATCTCCAAAATGAAATTGTAATGGACCGGAAAAGCCCCAGTTCCAACTGCCTATATTTAAAGTTCCTTTGGCACACTGACAAGTAACTAAAGCGGCCTACCAAAGCAGGTAGAGGTTTGGGGCACCAACAGTACCAAACTTTTTATCTACTATTGGTTACACACATCCTTGCGATTGGTCTGACCCAACCACACAAAAGCTCATCGGAACCAAACACCTGAAAAAGACCACAGGTATGTGAGGTATGCGATCCCCAAAAAAACCTTTACTTTTATTCAGGAACCATAAAAAGGGGCTCGCTGACCAGAGCTTGGCTGAGAGCAACTGACAATGCTCCCCAGGATGAGAATGCTAGGGTGAAAATTCCAAGATGAGCTTTGGAATGGGCAGGAGCGCCTTATAAAGCCAGCGCTTCAGGGGCCTCACCCAAGCTGTAGATCAGGCTTGTGCAAGCCTAATCTACAGCTTGGGCAAGGCACAACCAATGTCTTAAATGACCAAACCCAAAATATAATTAAATCGATATGACTAAGATTTGGATTTTCCAAATCTGAGTCAGAATGTAGCAAATGAGAAAAACTTGTCCGTTACATCACCCCCCACTTAGAGGAAAACCCCTCCCCAAAGAGGGGCCCCTTGGCGGAAGGCCGCCATGATGAGGGCTTCCTGGGGCAAGTTACCTCGAGCCCCAGGAAAATTAGCCTGGATAAACTCTGAGCCCCTCAAGGAAACATAGATGGAAGGATCAAATCGCCACTGGGCTGCCAGAATCAGCCCACCTGGCATGAGGATGTGCGCCAGCACGTGGCTGTGTTGCACCCCCTCCCAGGCTCCTGTTGATGATAATCTTCCCATCCTGACTAGGAAGGCGCTTTCACCAAAGAAAATGTGAGAGGGGCACATGGTCCAGTGCGGCTGGACGTACAACCCCCTTTCCAGGTGGACCATCCGTGGGGTGAGGGAGCCCTACTGGGACAGGTTCCCTCGATGCCACTGAATCCCAGATGAGCGGGAGGCCCCACCAAAAAAATTAATCAATGGTCACTTCAAATCCAGGTTTGGCCATCAGTCACTGGCTCCTACCGGTGCTGGTTCCTTGACAACTGGGACCAAGTGACCACTGAGGCTGGCTAAACTAGGAACTGGCAGCAACAGAGCACATTTGAGTTTGAAATTATGTCACAGAGCAGATAACCCCAATTCCAACTTCCTATATTTAAAGTTCCTTTGGTGCACTAACAAGCAACCAAAGTGGCTTAACCAAAGAAGGAAAGAGGTTTGGGGAACCGGCAGCACCAAACTTGTCACCTACTATTGGTTACACACATCCTCGTGATTGGTCTGACCCAACCCCACAAAAGCTCCTCAGAACTGAACACCCAAAAAATACCACAGGTATGCAAGGTATGTGAGCCCAAAAACAACCTTTTTTTGTATTCAGGAACCATAAAAAGGGGCCCACCAACAAGAGCCTAGATGAGGAGCAACTGACAATGCTCCCCAGGATGGGAATGCTAGGGTAAAAATTCCAAACTGAGCTTTGGAGTGGGCAGGCGCGCCTTAT
This sequence comes from Massospora cicadina, assembly GCA_022478985.1. Lineage (NCBI taxonomy): Eukaryota > Fungi > Entomophthoromycota > Entomophthoromycetes > Entomophthorales > Entomophthoraceae > Massospora > Massospora cicadina. Next base: position 58,456 of record JAKSZP010018603.1, on the reverse strand, counting down.
AAAGGCAGCGCTTTGGGGGTCTCACCTGAGTTATCTATTAGGCTGGCACAAGCCTAAACTACAGCTCAGGCAAGGCACAACCCAATGTTTGAAACGACCTAACCCAAAATTTTTTTAAAGCGATTTGACTCAGATTTATAAAATCTGAATCTGAGTCAGAATGTAACAAATGATACAAACTCGTCTGTTACAGAAATGGCCCAAATCCAAGTGCAATATTCAAGTATTCCTAGGCATGATTGAGTACTATCACCGGGGGTGGAAGGCGAGTTGGTAAGGGCATATGGCTACCAACCTGAAGGTTGCGGGTTTGATTCCCACCCTTTGCACATTGATTGGGGTGCCATCCAAAGGAAGCTATTGGCAATTAGTAGGTCTAATAACACAAAAACATTACCCATGACGTAACCAGAAAAATTTGAGTCCCAATCCGGATGTGGAAAAATTTCTTTGACGGAGTTGACCCTGTTCAGGCTTCATGTCATTTCTTTCTTTCAGTAATGCCTGTCCCCTGGTCGGCTTGCCTCGGTTAAATAAAAAGATTGGGTACTATCACCAATTTATCACCGACTTAGCACAGCTTGGGGAGCTTCTATTTTTCTGCCTAACAGTAAGGTCCCATTTGACTGGACTCCAGCTTGTCAGGATGCATTTGACCAACTCCATTTGGCCCTATTAAGCGTGCTTGTTCTTTGATACCTGACTTTAATTGCAAACTTATTAATCAAACTGATACATCCTAAACAGCAGTGGGGGCCGCGTTATCTCAAGTTGGAGAAGACGGTGAAGAACACCCAGTTGACTTTGCTAGTTGGACCTTAAACTTTAATGAAAGGAACTACATGGTGACGGAATGAGAATGCTTAGCCAACATATATGCTTGCAAGCAATTCTGGGTCTACCTTCATGGCACTCATTTCAAAGTTGTTACCAACTATGCTTCCCTAAGATGGTTAATCAACTTAAGAGAACCTGAGGGCCAATTAGCCCGCTGGGCATTAAAGCTTCAAGCTTATGACTACACCAACGAGCATTAAGCTGGGGTAAACACCAGAATGCTGACTGTCTATCCTGACTACCCATTATCGCGACACTTAGTAAGGCTGCCAATGAGTTGTTTATGAAAATGAGCAGCGGAGAGTATCAAGATGAGCCCAAATCTGTCCAAAAAATATTATCAGATCTATAAAAAAAATTACGACCATTAAAATGAGATGCTCTACAAGATAGTTGAGGGCAAAAATTATATTGTACAAGACCCTCAGCCCGAACAGACCTAATAATGGCAGTGCATAAGGTCATAGGGAGTGGCAGATTCAAGAAAATGAAAGAGCATATGAAACAATTCTAATACTGGGAGCAAATGCATTTTGACATCCAAGAAATGTTAGAATGCTGTGCAGAGAGCCAAAGCGAAATACCGTTCCAAAAAAGCACATCATACCAGCTTATTTGGCCCAACTTTGCCTGGCACACTGTATCTATCGATATTGTTGGCCCACTTGCAACAAGCAATATGAAGGCCAAGTACATAATTGTAGCCATCGACCACTTGTTAAATGGGTCAAGGCCAAGGCTATTTGGGAAGCTGGAGCTGCAGCTACAGCGAAGTTTGTCCTTTAAAACATCATACACAAGCATGGATGTCATCAGGTTATTCTGACTGGTAATGGAACCAACTTTACCGCTAATGTCCTTGCCAAGTTCAACCAATTAATGAGAGTATGAGGTGTGCTTTCTGCTCCCTACCATCCCAAAACTAATAGTACTTTTGAGAGCGCAAACGGGACGTTGGTGAACATTATCCAGAAATCAACCTTAGCTAAACCATCTGAATGGAGTATTTATCTAAGTTTAGCAGTCTTCGCCTACAATATCTCCTACCATTCATCAACCTGAATATCTCTGTTTCAGATATTATATAATAGACACCCTGTCCTACCAACGCTGCTATATTTGTCCCTAGAGGACCTGGCAAAAACACTTACCCTTATTATGTCAAGAAGCTTGCAGATCGTTTAATCAAACTATAAGCTCAAGCCTTCAACAACAGTTTGCTGAGAAAAAGGCCTGACATTAAAAGGAATTAGAGAATCACTACACACTTGCCAAATGCAAAGTTAACAACAAAGTTCTATTTTACAACACCTATAAATTGAGCTGATTGCAAAAGTTAGATTGTATGTGAGTCAGGCCATTAGAAGTGATTGAGAAAATATCTAAATTCATATACACAATTAAGGATATTAAGACAATCCATATATACAACTGAGCCCATGCAAAAACCTAAGAAGGTTTAATAAGTGGGCCAATTAGGAAAAGAAAAAAGTTGCAAAAACATAAAAAATAAAAAAAAACAGAACAAAAAAAACAACAGTAAAAAATACTTACATAATAGTTTATTCTAAATATTATTTTAGTTTGCACTTGAGGTTGGGGAGGAGATCCAACTTCATTTTTAATTGGCATTTGGACCAAAATAAACAATAAGAGGATCATACCTTAACTCATTGGGCGTTTGGGCCAAAATTACCAAATAAAAACCCACTCTAAGCTCATCGGGCATTCAGGCTGATGATAACAGACCAACATAGGCTAATCAGGAAACTAATAGGCTTATATTCGAGTCAAGAGGGGGGAAATGTAGGATTCTGGTGGTTGACTCAAAAATAAACCTTTGACTACCATCAGATCGGGCTGTTTATCTTTTCAACGCTTGAGCTAACACCTATACTATCACCTCAAAGCCTTCTGCAATCATATAATTTGGGCTGAATATCTCAATATCAATTCAATCAAGTATATTATCAAAATTCTCGGGCTGAATATGCTCACATACTATGGTTGATTTCCTAGGCATTAAATCTTGGCATTTGTCCCAATTACCAGGAACACAATCACCTAACTTGTATATAAAATCACTTTAAACTGACCCAAATTTAACATCTAAAGATCCCATGGACTATCAAAAAACAGAAAAATGTAATCAATTTTCTGCCCTAGGGCGAAATTTGTATGTCAATCTACGTAATTGGCACAATAGCACTTGCATGGACAGCCCAAAATGGAGTACCAGGTGCTATTGAGGGAAAGGCCTGTCAATGTCCCAATTAGGGGTATGTCATCTACTTCAATCAAGGCAAGAATTTCACTGAAGGTGTTTTTGTCAGCAGTATGACGAAACTCAAATCTCAAAGATTCTAGGACAATTTTACATGCTTTTATTGCAATTTTTGTACCTGAAATCCTCGTGAATTTGAGAGTATTTTGCCACGAATAACCCTATGAAAAAGGTCTCAGTCACATCAGTTCAAGGGCTGAACTGAGGTGGTAAAATATCTGTTGAAACTTTGTGCTTGAATGTGTCCAGGAGATGCCCTAGAGGTATAAATACTGGCGCCTGGCCCAATTACTGATTATCTAATAAATAGCTTATAATATTAGTTATTTTTATTTTACTTTTTCCTGGTCTTTATCTGAATCCTAACCTTGGAGAAGTGTCAACAAACTGGAAGGACCAAATCCCCAGTTTGTATTATTCTACCCCAGAAGAAAATTCCCGATTACGTTGGGAAAATTACTTCCAAAATTGACTGAAAGAGTCAGGCATTTATAATAGGCCTAGTGAGTTTTTGAACGGTCCAAATACTATAAACTACAGGCACTATCAAGGATCAATCTAAAGAACTTCAACCTGAATAGATGTTCAGGATGCCAACTTTAAAGCGAGCAATCCTCAGATTTTGAAACCCCCACCTACCATAGCTTTGGTTAGCAATAAAATTGGGGATAATCTTAATCCAAACAAATACCAGGTTGTTAAAAACCTCATTGAGAAGTATGGTAATATATTTTCCTCAGGACCAAATGACTATGAGGAAATGCCTGAGGTATTTCATCAAATTTAAACTGCAGACCACCCTTTATCTAAATCCTGCCCATATCAAAAAAATTCATAGTGGAGGACGCTCAAGTGGCCTTAGAGCTACAGCAACTATTGGAGGCTGGGTTACTTGTGCCAACCAAAAGCCCATAGGCTTCCTCACTCCTAATAATTCAGAAAAAAGCCGCTGGCCACCAGGCTGTTATGGATTATTGCTGCCTCAACTCTATTACTTGAAAATATAGTATCCTCTGCTGCATATAGATGACTCTTTATGCTTAATGTCAGGGTCTCACTATTTCTCAGCTATGGATCTCGCCAGTGAATACTGGAAAGTCAATTTGTCACTGGAGGATTGTGAATAATGTGCTCCCATTACCAGTGAAGGACTATTCAAGCCCACTCAAATGCCTCAGGGGTTATGTAATGCCGATTCTACCTTCCAACAAGCTATGGACAGACTGCTAGGCGATTTAAAACGCTCCTGCATACTAGTTTATCTTGATGATGTCGTGATCTTAACCAGATTGAATCCTCCAATGATTTAGCGTTATTTGGGATGATATGGCCAATTTTGGCGGAATGGCTTATTGACTGAATTTTGTGTTATTTAATGTGATTGCTGGTTAATTGCTCCCCAATTTGGGCTGAGCCGAGATTAGTATTCCGCCAAGTTTGGTATTTAGGCCTGAGTGGGGCCAATCAGTGGCCCCAAATCAATAGAAGGAACAGTGGCAACATAATAACCAAGGATGATTTAACTTTAAAAAAGTCAGCAGAACAGTGGTCAATGCCAACTACCATTCATTGTCCATTGTGAGTTTATTGGAAAATCTAGTGTACTTGCTTATCCATAAATTTGCTGTACTGATTATCTGATGTCGGTGGATCCAACAATTATGAGTTTGAGGCAGCCAAGGTTGTTTCTGGTGCCTTGTTTATTAAGAATAGCAGGAGAAGTGATGTTGGTGAGATGCCAAGATATTCTGAACAAAGCACGCAACCAAAGTGGTTTCCAGTGCAATTATATCAACTCAAAGGTTAAAAACAATTGTGACGTTTATTTTGATTAATTATTTATATGGTTCACTGGCAACTTAAGGCTAAGGATAAATCAAAACTAATTTAGACATTGGGAAGGATGAAGTGAGAGGGTCGACGCCAGGGAAGAGATAATCTAGTAGAAGAAGAAGCAGAAGTAGAAGAGAAGTGGTTGGCTGGAAGAACCAGCGGAAGAGCTGATAGGTCAGTGATGGGCGCAGTAGCCCTTTTGTAAATAGTATAAATACCTGGCACTTCCCTTTCGATAAAGATCTCCCTTTGACTATTCTACCTTTGTTTATAAGTTTATATTTATTTTGTTGGTTGGAGTTTAGGTTAAAGGGCTCACCAAATGGCACAGGTGACATGCCAAGGGGTTAGCCAGCGCTGCTAGCTATGACGCCTAAGGTGAAAAGGCAAGGGCTGACCAGTCTTCATACTGGTTAGCCTGCCAACTAGCAGAGCCCAAAGTCAATTTTCTGACAGATGATATTACCATTTTTTAAGAACCTTTACTGAGCATCTAGATCTCCTCAGGCAAGACTTTCAGAGGTTACAGCAATCATTGTTAAAACTAAAGCCGTCAAAATTTTCTTTCTTCCAGAGTGAGATGGACTTTTAGGGTCATAAGGTCAGTAAAGACAGAATATCCCCAATGGATAAAAAAATTCTTGCTATTGCTAAGATGACCCCCCTAAATCCCTACAAGATGTACAAGTTTTCCTAGGAATGGAGGGCTACTATTGCCAATTTATTCCCCATTTCACAGACACCTCTGAGCCTTTTGTGTATCTCTCAAAGAAAGGAATACCCTTTCAGTGGAGAGAAGAGCAACAACAGGCCTTTGACCTGTTACGCGTCTCCCTTTCTCACTCTCCAGTACTTATTAATCTAAATTTTGATAAACCTATCCTCCTCTTCACTGATGCTAGCAATATTGCCATCAGAGTCATACTATCTCAGCATGATGATAGCTTAGTGGACCATCCCATCGCCTACTACAACAAGACCTTATCTAAAGCTGAACGTAATTATAGCATTACAGAATGTGAATGCTTGGCGGTCCCATTGGCCGTTAATAATTTCTGACCTTCTTTAGACAGGAAACATTTTATTATCATAACATATCATGCTTCCTTATGCTGGCTGTAGGGTGGTTAGCCTGGCAGGTTAAACCGCTTCCACCCTAGTGCAGGTTTGAGTTCGAAACCTGTACTGGCTAGAAAAATTCTCAGTGTGGTATATTTATCCTAAGGTCAACCCACCTCAAATATATTCCTTATGTTGGCTACAGCAAATGAAGGACCCTGATGCTAGATTAGCCCAGTGGGTGTTAAAACTTCAAAATTACGAGTTTTCCTTTATCCACGAACCAGGGCCAATCCATTAAAACAGATTGCCTAACTCATCTTCCCATCTTAACTATTACTGACCCTATAGAGGATCAACTCTGCGACCTTCTAATCCAACTACAGTTATAAAAAGATGAATCCCCGACCCTCCAAAAAGAATTATCAAATAAATCAGCAAATCTCTAAGTCAATAAAGGACAATTGTGCACACTTTTATTCTAAACAATGGGAGCCTTATGTATGACCATTAACTCAAACCAACGTCATATTAGAAGGACAATGGCAAGTCAGCCATGCGGAATTCAGAAAACCTACCATTGGCTTAAAACTCAATGTTATTAGGAGGGAATGATTGTTTCTATCCAGTGTGTATTGGATTCCTATCTGGTATGTAAAAGCCAATCTGGACCTATTCCCCACTCTAACATCCAGTGGTCCAACCCGTGAACCATTCCATACTATCAGCATTAATGTTGTGGGACCCCTTCCTTGAGCCTCCAATGAACATTGGTTCCTCCTACTAGGTGTGGCCATCTAACTAAGTGGATCGAAGTTGTATTGCTCCCCACCGCTTTGGCAAAGGCCACCGCCACCTTTTTTATATGATAGGATTATCACCCAGTATGGGTGCCCTAACATAATTCTCTTCAATAATGGCAAAACTTTCTGCTTAGTGCTGGTTAAGGATTTAGTCGCCTTTTATGGAAACCACACAGGTATTCTCCACCCCATACCATCCTGCAACCAATGTGATGGTAGAGTGGGTAAATGGCACTCTTACTGCAACCCTTCAGAAAATGGCTCTGACTGATCCCCTTCATTGGCCCCAAAATTTGCCTAGTGCATTCCGGCCTATTGTATTAGTTACCATCGAATTACTAAGATGTCGCCATTCCAAGCATTGTATGGCAGAAATCCCCATCTGCCTTTAAAGTTCAGGTGATGCTTGACCAATCTTCTCCTGAAGCACCTGAAGTCTCTATGCGAATTATTGCAAATGAAACCATAAGACTTCAGGCTCTGGCTGCCAAAAACCTGTCCGCCACAACCAGTAGAGAAACTGCTCAATTTAATGACAAGTACGATTCCCTACACTCTTCCAGCCAAAATGACCTTGTCCTATTCTACCATCACTAGCCTGGAGTTCGTGAACAAAAACTTGAAACCAACTGGTCAGGTCCTTATTTAGTCATATATAGATGGCGCAATGAACACTTAATTGTAGAGGTTGTTCAAGGCACAGTCATAAACTGCATGCATAGCCACTTTCTCTTTCCATTTTCTCCCCTGCGCCAAGATTTAGAGGTGATATTGTCATGATTCTCATCTGAACGGCTGATTTGGATGCGTCAGATTCTGAAAATCATTCCTGAACTGACTGAAAAGCTCAATCTTTTATTGGGGTTCAACCCCAAGCTTTGAGACAAGCACAAGCAGACTGACCAGGATATCGTGCTTTTATCAAAGCACCTATTGGTTAACTTTCTTAGACCTTAGCTTTGGCGGCTTAGATTTCCCCCAAAACACCACCCTACTTTCTCATTTATATTTGTTATTATGCAAATAAACCTTATGCTTTTTCTCCCCTTTTTGCAATTTTAGGTGAAAATTTTATTAATTGAAATTTACCACAACGGGCTCAATATCTGGATTAAACAAGACTTATCAACCAAGAGAAGAAACTCAAATAAGTAACCAACACCCTCATACTTTGGGTTTTCTGGCCCTCAAACAACAAAAAGGATCAATGGTATCAACCCATGATCCTGACAATGGGCAACAACCTGATGCCTTTTGCTTCAAGTGGTCTGATTCAGTTTATTTTGAAGAAGAACTTTAATTTCTTGATGCCCTGGAGTAATTTTCCCAGGTGCTATATTAGGCTCAAATTGAGTTTAGGACTAAGCCTGGTAAATTTCCCTATAAAGTCCTTCCATGATAAAATTTGTTAACCCAGTTGGAACTATTGCCTGAATTCTCAAGTCACTAATATGCTCCCTATTTTCTTAAAGTGGTATGCCTTAATCTAATGGACTTATTTCAGTAATGTTTTGACAAGGCATTTTGACTTAAAGTATTTAATAGGGGTTATGCTATCATGTTATACTAGATCAATGAACAGATCAGACTTCTGTTATAGTTTCACACGCCATATATAGTATAGCAGTATGGTCAGGTTAAGGATGGTTAAGGTGTCATCCTTATGACTAGTAAATAGTCCAAAGCTTTTCATTAAATCAGTGCTAATAATAATTTTATAGCTCTGATTGGGCTGAACTATGACCAGAGCAGTTACCACTATGATAAACGTTATAAGCAAAGAACCTTAGGTTCCAATAACTCTAGTGATATATACTCCTGAAGTGCCATACTCTTCGTCATTTGTAACACCTAAGACTATTAAAAACCTCATTCCCAACTTATTGCAGACACTATTATAGGAGGTCCAATACCATTAATAGCCTTTACATGGACTTTAAAAATGGCGATATTGGCATATGTCCACTCAGAGTATGGTTCATAAGTGTTTATTATGTGACTAGATACGGAGTTGCCTGACTCCAAGAGTAAAATAAGCCAGAAGCGATTTTGGTTAAGTATTCCGCCAGAGTCTGCATGGGATTGCAACCTGTTCATCCTATAGAGATGGCAGGCTGCAGGAGTGGGTAGTTTCAGTATCAAATCTGTTGCATACATTTGTTGGCATATTTCTTGGCCACTTCAATTCAGCATTTTTGAAACTTCATTTAGTTTTTGACTGTTTTTTATAGTCATAACCAAGTTTACATTGTCAGTCAACAGATTTTTTGATTATTTGAGAAGAATGTTCTGATGTCAAATAGCTCTATTATTAGAACACCTAGTCTAAATCTCAGCAGAATAGTGTAGATTGGGTTAATGAAGTTACATTTAAACCTCAGCGGAATAATCTGGATCAAGTAGATAATTTATAAAGCTAACTAACGGCGGAATAGGCAAACTATAAGAATTTTACATATGCAATAACTTGAATATAATGCTACCTCCTAAGAGAAAAAAAAATCCTTTTTATAGACTTGAAGGGGGTTCCAAAGGGTAAATTATATCTTATCCACCAGTTGGGATTTTTGCCCATATTTTCAGCTTTCTAGGTTGGAAAATCTGCTGGTTAACAAGGGGATATGTACTGCTAGGTAATGAATTAGATATTGGTTGATTTTGATATCAGCTTGATAATGTCAGAGTATTTTTGAGTAATTCGCCAGGTTTGGATCTGCTGGGGTTGATCCGTGTGAATGCCTAAGGTCTCGTCAGGCAGAGGTGCCAACAAAATTGAGGCATATTATAGTTGATCGTTGATCAACTACTAGTTGTACCAATTGAAGTTAGTTTGGTTTCATCACCGACTGATTGGGAATTTATGTAGGAGTTGCGAAGCAAGTGATGCCGCCTGCAACTAGTATATCAATCAGTTGATTTGCAACCTTCTATTTTGGGTAAAGAGTCTTATTACCTAAGCAGGTCACTAGCTATATGTGGTTGGTTTGCTGTGAATGAGCAGAAACGTTAGGAAAAAATTTCTTGGCCTTTCCATTTTTAGGTCTTTGGTATGTCCAACAAAGGAATCCTTAGCCCAATGGAGAAGAACATTGCCAGAAGAGATTTTAAAGGAAAATTCAATGGCAACAGCTGCCATTTAATTACTGATGCACCAACAAAGTAGTTAGGCGCAAAATATACCTATAAATTCACAATATTTTATAAAAATAAAGCAGATCATAATCTCAATACAAGTTTATTTCATCTATAGTTTGTTATTGTTGTAGCACAATAAATGTTGACTTGTGTGATAAAGAGTAGAGATCAGATATCCTTAAAAAAAGCAGACCTTTGAAGTAGATCTCATCTGACTCAGTGTGATGGGAACTAAGGATGGGAACTTCTAAATTCGAGAGTAAATTAAGTTCAGCCAGAAGATGGAAGAGGTCCCTAATTGTCAACATAATCAGTATTTCAATGATTATTTCAAGTTTAGCATTGGACCACTTCGGAACCTAAATTATTTTTTCAGCTATGTATAATAGTCTCCATACCATAACCCATATACAAATATCAATTCAATGTGAATTGGGCACATAACCAAACCTGTGCAGTAAATTCTGGAAACAATTGACAGCAAATCTCAGAAGTTATCAATTTGTGCTCACTACAGGTGGTAGTTGAGTAAGATAAGCCAATCAATGATGTCATATAAGACTTTATTAAGAAATCTATGGACAGAATTGGCAATCATTTAATAAGAATGCCTTAAATTCAGCCAGTCATAGAGAAATCACTGCCCTAGAAGAGAGAGTCACTAAGATTGAAGAAGGAGTAGAAGAAATTTTAAACTTTAGCAACAATCTACTCAGAAAAATAACATCCCTGAAAAAGAAAGAAGGAGAGATGATTGGAGAAGTTTTATTCCTGAAAACAGAATGAAAAGTAGATCACGTTTGATTGAGCTCACTCAGCTCAGAAATGGAACATCTAGTGAAAAACGTTGACGAACAGAAAACCAAAAATGCGAATGCAAACCCTCTGAATATAACCACGCCAAAGAAAATACTGTTAGAACTAAGTTGAGAAGTCAGAAACTCCTAGAAGCATGCCAACTGCGTTTGCTACCATTTTGTAGATGACCCCCAAGATTAATCCTCATGTCAGTTAGGTTGCTGAACAATGAGTAGTGGTTAGAAAACTCTGAGGAATTCAAATCCAAGCCTAAACTATCAAATATTTAATGGGACAACGCTTTTGCATTCTTCCATATGTTTGAAATGACTAATTTTGGGTGTGGCCTCAGGAAGAAAAGCTTTGACAGTCATGAACTGCTTGGATACTGACTGCCAGAAAATGGTGCTGCCTGATCTTGAGATAGACAGATGGTCCTATTCTGAGGCAAAAGCTGCAATTATGAAGGGAATTGAAAGTCTCACACATATGTCAAAACACAATTGAGAATTTATGGGGATCCAATTCCTGAAGGATGAAATCTTAGCAAATTTTGCCGTCTGATTCCGCCAAGGAATGCAGATTTTGATCAGAGTGAAAGTATTAACCGATTTTAACAAATAGATTGCATTACAAGCGGCTCTTGGGCCTTATTGCAATTTGCATCAAATAATGTCTTCCGCGCTAATCACTGAAATAACCACCTTGCAAAAGGTGATTACTTGAAGATATTAGGCGCCACATTAAAGGCCTCTAATTGAAGCTACAAGCCTATCCTGGTCAGAAATTTGAATACCACCAAATTCTCCAAACCTACTATGGAATCGACCAATCGAGCAGTGTCAGATTATAATCCAATTGATCCAAATGGACATACAGAGAAATATGTGTTGTCACCAGTGCGTAGGAAGGGCCACTTTGCTGCCCAGTGCTTCAGCAAGAAGCCTAAGGAGCAGATTAATGCCTTGCAGGTTAAGGAGGACAAACCTGCATAAGAGTCAGGAAAAAGGCCCACATCCTATATGTTGAACAGTCTAGAGCTTCGGTTTAATCCATTCTCTTAGTGACATGAATGAAGATATTGCATCAGCTATCTGTTTGTAGACAACGACGTGCTGGTCCACCTCTATCAAGTGGTCAACCTAGATGTCAGTTCCATAACCAGAGCTGGAGCAAAGGGGATTAACCCCAAAGAACTAAGGATAGCACCCGTTATTATGCATGCCAACTAGCGGACAAGATCCAATCATCTGAGAATTTGGATGAACTGATTGAGGTCAAATTAGATGATGCAAACTTGTCAATTCCCTTAAAGTGCAATTAAGAAATTTTTACTGATTTGTCAGCAAGATTATTTACACCCTTGATTTGGTAAATAACGCCTTTATACACTCAGTAAACACTATTTTAGAATACTTTGAGTGTACATAAATAGATATAATGATCAATCGAGTAAAGGTGTGAGCAATTATTGACAGCATGGTGCCAATCATTACTGTCTTGAAAAAGTTAGCAAAGATTTAAAATTCTTGCCCAATTTGGAGCACAAGAATGAATATGGGACCGCCAGACCTGCTACTACCACTCCGTGGAGCGTATAGTGCGTTGCCGCTAATATTTGGATCCTTGGTGGTATTCAATCCACCCATTTGTTTTGAAAAACAAAACTATGACATTATAAATGGACCAAGTTCTTAAGAAAGTACGGAGTCAAATGAAACTTTGAAGACAATATGCTGACCTTATTTGGTCAAACCCTGCCTCTGGTCTATCAGTGGAGCGGAAAATTCTACTTACCAGGAGGAACAATTTTATCATTCTGATATATAAGGATGGCATTATTCTGATCTGGTATCAAATAGTTGGACGAAAGCGGAAATAAATGCAATGAAAAACTGGAAAATTAGGAATTAGTTATAACAAAAACATTTAACACTATACTTCCAGGATCTCAGATCAAAGTCAAAATGGGATTGACTTTAGAAATACCCAAGAAAAATTATGGAGAGGTTGATAGTCTATGGAAGGGATCCAGAGTAGAGCCCTGGTTGGCTCCTGGAATAGTTATGTCAGGCCATCAAGAAATCTGAGTTCTCCTGACTATTCTGAGCGGAAACTGATGAAGATTGTGAAAAATCAAATCATTGCGTTTATCCATCTTATTCCAACAACAGAATTGAAAAAATTTCATGATTTTTGGAACCCTTACAAAAATGGGATTGCTGGCAGGGTTGCTGAGAATATTAGTTTACTGGTCAACCAAAAGCAACTCACTAATCTGATGGAAAGACGGCGGGAGAGGTGCTTAAATTATTCGAGAAGTATTGAAGATATATGCCCAGTTTGATCACAATTTGGGATTTGCAAAGAACGTAATCCATAAAGTTGATGCTGTAGAAAGTTCAATGTTATGGATGACCAAATCTACAGTCAAAAGCAGCCAAGGCAATAGTGGAAGAGAAAATTAGCAAACTAATGGATCACGGGCTCCTAGTTCTGTCTGTGAGCCCCTGGGTGAGCCCAATTTTGATAGTGAAGAGGAAGGGTTGGGACCAAAGGGCTTAAACCACTTGTTCCTTTAAATTATAGACCAGGAAATCTTAAGTTCCTGGTTCTGAACTATAAGTACTTGCTTCCCTTGGCTGGAAAGCCTTTCCTCAGGTTAACATTCCTGGAGTCATAGATCTTAAGTTTCTTCTTCCCAAATAAAAATATAAAGCTAATTTCACTTATAAGTGGCAAAAAAAGGTTGATTTTAAATGCTTATAATCAAAACAATAAGGGATATCAGGGATGTTACCCAGTCAATATCAAAGTTTTCCAAGCTAAGATTTATAATTCTTACCAATTGTGGATTCTGTGGCAGGCTGAACATCTCAGTTAAATATGATTTTCTAACCGCATAAATAGGGTTTAAAGTACCAAGGTTGGGTGGCTTTGGGTGAATCATACTCGACTGCATTAGTTGGGGATTGTCATCAATACTGAGTGAGCTTATAATTTGTTGGGAATTATCACTGATACTGATTTTAGCTTTTTTTAACAGTTTTGGTTTAATTCCCATCATCTGCCTCATGTGATTATTTGATTTAGGCGAAAATCTATACAACGCCCCTCTCTATATCTTGGCGTAAGGGGGAAACGTTAGGAGAAAATGACTATGTATGCGATTTACCACAGTACCTTACGACCTTTATAATTGAGTGTTCGTTACACCCTTTATAAATGACTTTTTAGGGTCCTGACAAGTTGGTGCTCACTTTGTTATCACAACCTCCCAGATGATGGCAGTATATAAGGACTAGGTCATCCTAGTGAAAGGTGTTAAGAGGTTCATGTTTGTCATAAAAACTACTGGTTTTTCTACTAGTTAAAGTAGATTAGCTCTTTGAAGCTAAAACCTGGAATCAAATTATTTAACTTGCAATGCTTCGCTTAGTAACTTCAGCAACATCAGGTAGGGCTTGATCTAATATGGCCTGCACTTTATAAGGCAACTGGGGATTTCTTCTGTACAAAACCTGGGAGGTCAACATCTTATTTATTTGGTGATAGCTTATGCTGTAGGCCATAATCACACTAGGCAGATATAGGCCAGTGAAGAGGGTCAGTTGTGGACATTTTCTGAAGGGTGGCAATTGAGTACCATTCGCCCACTCTACCATGACATTGGTTGCAGGATGTTATGGAGTGAAAAATAACTGGGTGGATGCCATAAATTCGGCAAAATCATTCACCAGCAATGATCAGAAGTTTTGACCATTATAAGAGAGAATTATGTTAGGGCACCCATGATGGATGGTAGTCTGATTATATAAGAATGTGGTAGTAGCTTTTGCCAAAGCGGACGGTAGCAATACAGGGTTTGATACTTAGTTAAATGATCCACATCTAGAAGGAGGAACTGATGACCATTAGAGGCTCGAGGGAGAGGTCCCACAACATCAATGCTGATATATGGAAGAGTTCACAAAGTGGAACAACTGGATGTTGAGATTGGGGATTAAGTCCAGCTTGACTTTTGCTTAAGAGCAGGACTAAAATACATCTTTAATTGAAACAACCATTTCTTCCAAGTAGCATTGAGTCTTGAGTTATTGGTAAGTTTTCCAAATTCCCCTGTGGCTGACTTGCTAATATGACCTCCAATATGATGTCAATTTGAGCTGAAGGTTGTCACAAAGCAACCATTTTTGGTACACAAGTTTGTACAGTTGACAGTTTTTGACTCAAAGATTTGCCAATCTTTTTTCTGATTCCTTTTTAAGGTTTGGAGAAACATCTATCTATAATTGTGATTGAGTTAGGAGGTTGTATAGTCGATCCCCTTTAGAATCAGTTAAAGTTAATATGAGAATCCAGGATAGGCAATCTGAATTTTAGTGTATTGGCTTTGGTGATGAATAATGTAATAATCGTAGCTTTGAAGCTTTTACGCCCAGTGGGCTAACCTCCCATCAGGGCCTTCATTTGCGGTAGCCATCACAAGGAAGCATGATTAGTGATTATGGTGAAATGTTTCCCATATAAATAAGATTAGAATTACTTAATAGTCATTAGTATCTCAAAGCATTTGTGTTCTTAATACTATAGTTGCATTTGGCTCTGGTTAGACTTTTGCTATAGTATGCGATAGGATAGTCTACTAAGTTTTTGTCATACTTCAATAGTATGGCTCCAATGGTTATATTGCTAGCATTGGTAAAAAGGAGAAATATTTATCAAAATTATGATGTATAAGTACTGGAGGGTTGGAGACAGAGATGTGTAGCAGGTTAAAGGCCTGTTGTTCTTCTTTCCACTGGAAGGGTATCCCTTTCTTCAATAAATATACTAGAGGCTCAGAGGTGTTAGCAAAGTGCGGAATAAACTGGCAATAATATACCGCCATCCCAAAAAAACTTGTACATTTTATAGGGATTTAGGGGTGACATCTTAGAAATGTCCATAACCTTATCATCAATTAGGGATATTCCAGCTTTACCTATCTTATGCCCAAAAAATCCATTTCTATTCTAAAAAAGGAACATTTGACGGCTTTAGATTTAATGAAGCTTGCCATAACTGCTGGAAAACTTGCCTGAGATGATCATTTGTTTGGTAAAGGTTCTTGAGAAATGGTCATCTTTCAAGATACACTAGCACATAGGAGCGTTTTAAATCTCCTAAGAGTTTATCCATGGCTCGTTGGAAGGTAGCAGGGATGTCACATAACCCATGCAGCATTTGAGTGCGCTCAAATAGTCCACCACTTGAGATGAGAGCGCATTTTTCACAATCCTCCAGTTACAAATTGACTTGCCAGTATCCGCTGGTAAGATCCATAGCCAAAAAATAGTGAAATTTATGATATCAAGCGTAAGGAATCACCAATATGAGGCAGAGGATAGCTATGTTTTTATGTGATAGAATTGAAGTGGCGATAATCCATGACAACATGGTGGCCGCCATCCTTTTTCTGAAATAATAGGATTGAGGAAGCCCACAGGCTTTTAGAAGGCACCAGTAAACTGGCCTCCAACAGTTGCTGTATCTCTAAGCCACTTAAGCTTCCTCAACCTTGAATTAGCGGTATGGCTGGGATTTGAACGGAGGTGAGCCTCAGTCTCAATTTTTTTAATTACTCAAACATTTTCTCATAGTCACTTGGTCCCAAGGAAAAGATATTGCCATACTCCTCAAGGAGGTCTTCGACGTTCTGGCATTCATTAGGGGTGATTTTCTGCAATTCTACTTTTTACCAGAGCTATGGTGGGTAGGGATCGAATCCCAAATCTTGTAAAGAGCCAAAACAGCTCACGTTAGTGATATTCTCAATGGGACATAATTTTACGTAAGTAATAGGGGCATGCTGAGGGACTTGTAGGGTTTGTTTTATTAGATTCCCTAATAAAATAAAGATGGATTTCCCACATGTAGGATCCAAAATTCCCAGACAGGTCAACGCTTCTTTGATTGAAGGATTTGAGTCCACTTAGCTCCAAAAAATTGATTTGGATGTGTGAGAATCTTGATCCCATATCCACAATTACTTATGAGCCAGAGGGCATTGTAATAGGATGGGGGCATACAGAGAGATCCCATCTTTAGCGTTCACAGCCTCAGGGGGTAACTTAGTTTTTTCTCCTAAGACTTGATATTTTTTTCAAATAAAGAATCGTTTTAAGGAGGCAAGTCATTTTTTCAGAGCTCCTTTACTCTTGACCGCGAGTTCAAATATCAATGGGATTTGTACCCTAATAGAGAAAGGTATGGTTTTTTATGGATGATGATGCAATTGAACTCTTGTATCAGTTGTACTCCATAAAGCAACTTGTAATTATTGTTTTCTATGCAAGAGAGAGGCAGTTTTTAGAAGCTTTTGAATTGGAGAGCTAAGGCGGATCCGCCTCAACTGCTTTAGTCATCTGACTACCAGCCATCCCATATTAGCGTCAAGATTCAAGTTTGGAGTCATTTTTATTTTTTGGATAAGTTGAGAGGATATAACGTTAACTGATGAGCCATTATCAATTATTGTCAAGACTTTAACCTTATGAATGACTATCTCTACTTGAACCACCAAAGAGCTGAATTGAGAATTAATGGCTAGTAAACTTTTGTGGGGGAGAAGTAGAGAAGCAATTTGAGAAATTTACAGTGGTCAAGCTTAAGGCTGTTCAACGTCTTTAAAGGTTTTATCTGCCAGCGCTTGGCTTTCCATAGAGGAACTGACCTCCAAATTTGTTTGTGTAACTGACCAACATAAAAATAGGAAAGCTAAAGATCATTATTTTCTTAGATAGAAAGGGGTACATTGACTTCTTCAGGTGCCGTTATCACAAAGCATCCCAAGGTGCTGGGCATGGAACTAGAGTAGTACAATAGTTCTGAGGCGCATGATTGTCTTCATCATAGGAGCCTCCTTCCCTATACTGACTGATATTTTGCTGACCTATGTTGGAAGATGCGACAAGTGTCTACAGAATGGTTGTTTCTTTTGCAAAAAGTGCATAATAATTCGTGTGTAGGTGAATTGAGAGGGGTATCACTAACACTTGGGGCTGAGGCTTATTATTAAAAATGAGGGCCCAGTAGGTTTGAGTAGTTCAGCCAAAATCTTCAAAATAACTTCTTTGATATGGAGGAGAGACGTCCAGTTAGACTTTACCACTTTAAATAAAGTAGAATATTAGGCATATTCTTAAGTGCTGGAAATGAGGCAGTGATAGCATCATTTAAAGTAAGACGTTTTCTGGTATCTAATGTTTGAGCCTTAAGGTAAAACAGTGAGCAAGCTCAGTGACGGCTCTTCAATTAAGGCTTATGCCCATAAAAGTTTGCTTTTGGTTGGAAAATTTTAGTTTGCTCCTGAATACCCGAATCAAGGCAGTCTTAGCTTCATCTCAAGTCCAGCAATTCATTAGATGAGGGACCATAAATTCATGAGTTATGCAACTAAGACTGTTGGTTACGTGTTTGAGTTGTTGGTTTTTGGTAGCTTCCAACATAACACTTTTATAACATAATATAAAAGAGAAGATGATCCCTTTGTTGGGATGTACGCTTCTTCAAGGATGATTTGTTTGTGCCACTGTGGGGGGTTAATGGCCAAATGACGTGAAATGACACCAGGGGACATTTTCGCCTGCAGAGGAAATGGTATTACTTAAATAAATTCATAAGGATGGAGGGCGTCCACTCAATTTTTATAAGGCTTTAATATCTTCAATTATTGAGTCTACCCAATCATGGGTGGCACGAAGGGCTAATTTGGTGGCAATGAGCGGGGTTAACTACCAAAATTCACTTTTAAGATCAGTAGTTGCATCACAAAGTTCAAGTTGGTGTTGCTCAAGGGCGAGAATTCTTTGCTCCATCCCCCGCATCATAGCGGGTTTTTGTTCAAGAGATTAAGGCGTTCCTGATACAGAGAGGATCAGATTCTTAATCATTGTTGCTCATTGTAGTAATAGTTGCACCGTAAACTCAAGGTTAACCTGGCAGGGACACCAGTATTGTTTAGACCAAGGGGTTAAGCCACTTTTCCCTTTAAATAATAAGCTAGGACCCAAAGTTCTTGGGTGCTGGATTATAAGTTTTGCTTTCCCTTGCTAGAAAGTCTTTCCTCAGTTCCCATTACTAGAGTCATAGATCCTACCTATTATTTCTTCCTAAATAAATAGAGGAATGCCAATTTAATCTAAAAAGTGGCAAAAAGAGAGTACTTTTATTTGCCTTAAATCAAAACGATAAGGGAGATCAGGGATGTTACCTGGTCAATCTCTAAGCGGTCCAAGCTATGATCTATAATTGTTACCAATTGGGGATTCTGTGGCAGGCTGGTCATCCCGGTTGAATAAGATTTGCTTGCCACATAAATCAGGTTTAAAACTTAAATATTAGGAGTCTTCAGGCAAATAATACTTGACCTCATTAGTTGGGGATTGTCTTAATATCAAGAGGGCTCAAAATTCGTCAGGAATTATCCCTGATACTGATTTCAGCTTTTGTTAACAGATTTGGTATTATTCCCATCATCTGTCTCATGTGAATCTTTTATTTGGGAAGGAATTCTGACAGGAAGAATGGCTCTAATCAGGTGATGATTGACTATCAGAGATTGAAAAAGAGAACGAAGAAGAATTTGTATCAGTTATATAAATCAATGGTGCTTTAGAATGCCTTGGAGAAGCAAAGTATTTCTCCGTGATGGATATAATATTGGGTACTATGCAAATTGTTTTGCCTGAAGACTAAGAGAAGTGCGCGATAATAACTGTGCAGTTGCTGTATCAACTGACCCAGATTCCCCAAGGTCTTTTTAATGCGCCTGCGAGGTTCCAAAGAGCCATTGATATTATACTGAACGACATAAAGTTGTCCTGCATCCTGGTGTACTTATACAATATAGATGTGTTCAGTAGGATTTTCATTGACCATCTAACCTTTTGGAAGAAGTTTCTAAGAGACTTTCCCTGATTAATCTGAAGATCGAGCTGAGGAAAAGCACTTCTTAAAAAAAGAATTGGAATATCTGGTGCTTGACATTAACTCCAATGGACTATAGCCAAAAATACAGAAGATCTAAGCTATAGAGTAGATAGATATCCTGAGGAGCGTCCGTGATATACAAGTGGCTCTTGGAATGTTCATATGCTTTAGAAGATTCATATGAGATTTCGTGAAAATCACTGAGCCTCTTTTTCATTTTCTGAAAGATCCATAGAAAGGGTTCATATGGAACAAAGAGCCTTAAGATTCTTTTGATGAATTAAGCTGGTATCTTGTAGCTTCTCCAGTTTTATATTTAAACTTTTAATCAAAAATTTACAATAAAAACTGATGCTTCGTTGATGGTGAGTGGCGCCATCCTGAGTCAAGTTGCTAAATCGGAGAAGAGCATCTGGTTCTTATGTGAGCC
Source organism: Massospora cicadina (assembly GCA_022478985.1). Classification (NCBI taxonomy): domain Eukaryota; kingdom Fungi; phylum Entomophthoromycota; class Entomophthoromycetes; order Entomophthorales; family Entomophthoraceae; genus Massospora; species Massospora cicadina. Next base: position 38,304 of record JAKSZP010018603.1, on the reverse strand, counting down.
AGGCCTTATCAGCAGCAGAACGAAACTACACTATTACTGAGCGTTTATGCCTCAGAATGAATAATGCCTGCAAGCAGTTTTGGGTGTATATCCACGGTATGCACTTTAGAGTGGTGACAGACCACTCCTCTATGTGCTGGATAAAACATCTATAGGAGCTGGAAGGACGTCTAGCCCAATGGGCACTGAAGCTTCAAGCATATGACTTTAACTTAGTCTACTGAGCAGAAGCTTCTCATAAAAATGCAGATAAATTATAAAGGTTACCAATGGACAAGTGGTACACTATCAGGCTGATGAGCTATCTCAGCGGATGGTCAATGGAGAGATCAGGAATGAGCCCCAAGAAAACTAGGGTGCTTCAAAAAGTGATGGAAAAGACTGAGACTCAGAATGGGTAAGTTTTTAAGACGATTGATGGAAAATGATTACTATCTCCAAAACTATCAGAATGAGCGAAATAGTATAATCCGCACATAAGATTGTAGGGCATTGAGGCCTGAGGAAAACAACTGGCCACTTTTTCCCTTATTACTAATGGAAGTCTATCAACTATGACTTGGACGATTATCTGGCTTGCTGTTTGAAGTGCCAATTGCATAAACCACACAAGAACACCATGGGATATTAACTGGTTTATCCAGGTTTGTCTGGTATACGTGTCTCTTAACATAATAGGACCACTAAATATGAGCACTGGTGGTGTCAAGCATATCATAGTTGTGACTTATCATCTTCCAAGATGGGTCAAGACAAAGGCACTATCGAAAATAGACGCTACAAATACTGCATGTTTTTTTGGATTAAGTCATTTATTGCAATGGATGATTGAAAGCCTTGTTGAGTGACAACAGAACAAATTACATGTCACATGTGATCCTAAGGTTGATTGAAAATAATGGGGATATAAGGAGTCATATCAAATCCCTACCAGTCAGAGTTGAATGGACTGGTAGAGCGAGTGAACGGAACACTGGTCTCAACAATGAGGAAATTTGATGCTGGGAAAATTTTCATGTGGGTAACTTACCTTAGCTCTTTAACACTCAACTACAACATTAGTCACCATATGGTGATTGGAAAAACGCTGTTCAGATTTTTATATGGGCGAAAAGCCGCGTTACCTTTGATTCGATATCTGGCTGTCAAACCAACATTAGGGACGAGTGCTGAGCAGTAACTACACTTATTATTAAATATCCAATTAAAATGCAATCATAAGCATTCAATATGATCTTAAAGAGAAATATCAAGGCCATGATGACAGATGATAAGAACCAAATAAGTGCTGCACAAATACCATATAGGTATTAGGGAGCCTATTGTGATATGCATGGCTTTAGGAGAAGAAATACAATGGATGCGTTGTGGTTGAGTCTGTTCAAAATTATCTCCAAGTCAGTGACAGACTCATATACCATCTAGAACCGCGCAGAAGGAAGAAAAGTAAACCGGGTCATCTGAGATACCTAAAGCTTTGGATCCAAAATTAAAAATAAAACATTTCCTGGAGGACTGCTGAAAATTTGAAATGGTTATGACCTGATAATTTGGTTAAGTCCTAAAAAAGGACCGCTGTACTAAAATAAAGGTTAAGTCATAAAGAATAAGACCTCTGAACATTAAAAACTAGTGGGTCAGAGTATACCTAGGAAAAAGTTTGGGGGAATAATAAGATGGTACTCTGAACTGATTTTTAGATCAAGTCTCATAAAATTATAAGTAAAATATAATAGAAATTGATAAAATATGGTAAAATTGCGTATATTATATTATTATTTATTCATTATCCTCGCCTTGGGAATGATTCCGCCTATGTTGCCTCTTGGGGAGGGAGGATTTATGACAGTAGGAGTGAACAAGTCATCAAAATCTATTTGAGATTGACACTAGAATTGGCTAGACCCACTTGAAGCCAAGCTTTTTGAGCAGAAGCTGAGCCTTGAGAGAACACATTGAGGGAAAGAGAAATTGAAATGTCAGTACTAGCCAAATGCAATTTTCTGGATCAGGGATGAGAACAGCAGAAAAGGAAGAGGAAGTTGGCAAATAACTCCAAGTAATCCTGATATGGCACCAGAGCTGGAAGATTAGTCTTGAGTGCTTGCCAACGGGCTTCATCAAGAACATTGGACATGTGGGTCAGCATGGGACAAGGGATACTGAGAGGAGGTTGCCAAATCATTCCCCCTCAATAAGAGCCATGAGAAGGTGATGCAATGTAAAGTGCCAGAGACAAGGTAGTCATGCAAAAGAATGGCATCTTGAATATGATGGCTGCGAGCTTCTTGAAATTGGAAACAGAACGAATGATGGAGGTTGGGGAGGCCAGAAGCTTTGTGGTCCAACTGCGAAGGATTTGTCCCATGAAATGAAGAGAGTAGGCTGCAACCTCTTGATATAAGATGCTTGAGATGTTAGAGGTGGTCAGAGCCTTAAAAAGGGCCTCAGTTACCCTTTTCCTTAAATCTCCATATGAGAGCTCAAAGTGTACTAAATTACCAATAGTTAATTTGAATAAAAAGTTCTTCTGGTTTGTAAAATCGGCCCAGCCAAAAAAGGAAGTCTGGAAGCAAAAAATATCTCTCACAAAATGACTGACTTATATTGGATGGCATTGCTTCAATAGGCTTTATGATTATGATGGGATTATCCGCAAAAGAAGCCAAATCTAGAAAAGTTTCAAAGTCCAATTCAGGAACCAATGGAAGAGGGAAAATCAACCACAATTTGTTTAGAATGTAGTTACTCTGGTTTTATTAAGATTTAATACCATTTCTGGTAGCTCGGCAGAAGGAATACCTACATTCACTCAACTTTGAGTATGGGTCCTTGAGGACCATAATGGAGAATTCTTTATGTAGTATGACTCATCAAGTGGAAAAAGCGGTCATCTTCAGCAGGAGATTTGTCCAGATATAACTGATACTGTGGAGTTAGACGAATTTGACATATGAGCTGGATGAACTAGAAAGTTGTATTTTTATAATTGTCAACATTATCCACTTTGGTATAAATTAAGCTCTAAATTATTTAATTTAGGCGCAATTATAATCTATTTAATGAGATAAGCTTCTCAAAAAAATTAAAATGCAAGAATGATATGAGCAAAAAGTTATTAATAAAGGGTGATTGGCCTGGCAGGGTAATCCTGCTTCCATCCTAGTGCAGGTTTTGTTCAATACAAGTTCAAAATCTGTAAAGAATAGAAAAATTCTCAGTCTGGTATACATTCACAAGGTCAGTCAACCTGAATACTTAAGAGAGTTAGAAAGAGAAAAATTAGCCAGAAAAAATATAACTGATTATAATATATTTCCGCAAGAAAGACATCATTGGTAGTAAACTCCTGCCAAGAATGAGGAGGGAGATCAATGAATCAAGGATGTTGAACCAAGATCTTAAAACGATGAATGGTCATATGTTTGAATAGGGAAACTAGCTTTCTAGGACTAGAATTGGCACAAACAAACTGACTAGGCTGACATGGCAGTGGGTCGTGAGGACCATGCTCTGAGGAGGTGGAAGTGAGCAAGAAAGAGAGAGAACTGCAGGCAGAAGGTTGTCATGATCACCATTGAGTGCAAAAAGGCTGTGCTCCACTGGAAACTTAGAACTATTTGACCTAGATGTGGCAGCATTCTCCTGTCACAATCTTAATCTTGCTCAAAATCTAGGCAAGAGGGTGGAAGAGTTAAGATCTCTGCCCACCTTTCCAGACAAATTGATTACCAGGGGTTTCTAGGGGATAATTCCCTATAGCAAAGTAAATTGGATATCATTTGACCCTGGTTTTGGGGTAACTAAGTTTGGGGGATTTTAGGTAATTCACCTGGTTCAGATCCATCAGGGATCAATCTAATGAATGCTTAAGATCTCGTCAGGCAGAGTTGCTGATGAAATGGGAGCATCTGATAGGTGAGTAATGATTAACTATCAGGTGTACTGATTGGGATTGTTCAGGTTTCATCACCAAACAATTGGGAATTTGAGGATCAAGTTGTGAGGCAAGTCTTGCCACATGCAACTAGTGAATTGATCAGTTGGTTTGCAACCTGCCTTAATGGGCAACAAGTTTTATTACCTAAGCAGGTCACTTGCCAAATATAGTTGGTTCACTGGGATTGAGAGGAAAACGTTAGGGACACGTTTTTGACTCTTTCCAATTTTAGGTCTCAGTGATGTCTGATAAAAGAATCCTAGCCAGGATGGGGAAGACCATCGCTGATGAGACAACAACGGGTAATTCAATAACAATAGTTGCCGTTTCATTGATGAGGTGCCAACTGATGTTGGGCACCAAATTCCCACTATAAATCTCCTAATAATTTACTTAATAAAAAATATCAAAGTAAAAGAAGTAATTGCCAGAATCTGTTATTAGTTTTATTTGTCTTCTAGGAAATTATTACTGTGTGCTTTTTTGGAGACTCTTTAGGATAAAGAGTAAGGATCTGAGCGTTGATCCAGAGAAGAGAAGCTGAATTAGGATGGGGATTGCTGCCAACTGTGTGTCACCAGAGAGAAGCTTTAAGTGAGGATCTGAGCATGAATCAAGTAAGGCAGTATAATGGAGTTTATACCTTATAGAGGACATCTTAAGTACTTTGAGGAGGAATACTGGTCAAGAGTTGAACCCAATAGTAGTGCTTTTAATAAACTATGGATGATAGTTTCGTACTATTATCAATTGACTGTATTTTAATATCAGATAATTTGGAGAATTGCAAACACCAAACCTGTGCAGTTAATCAATTTAGGGGTTATCAGTTAGAACAGTTAATGAAACCTTAAAATTTAACAGCATCCCAAAAAAGGTAATTTGATTGGGGTGCAAGCGAAAAAAGGGATTTTGCTGCAGCCCAATAGGTTTCAACACCCTTGGCTTTAGTTGCGCTGTCAATTATTAATTTAATTTAGTATTATCAGGGCCAATCCCCAATATTTTGGATCAGCTTAAACTTGGTTATGGGGAGCCTAAAACAGTATTTTCCCATAGGAAAGTGTGACCTCTAGTTAAGGCTTTCCCCAATAAAAGGATAGTTCTGACAACTTTTCTTGAAGTTGGTGCCATATTTAAAATGCCTTAAATTAGCCATTTATAATATGTATTATGAAGCACTGTATATTTTGAGTTGCTTATAGTTTACACTAAAACTCAATACAATAAAAGATTTTAATTTGTATTTGTGAGCAATATTCTATAAGTCAGGGTGGAATATGGCTCTGAATTCTAAAAGGGTTTTTATTAATTTTTCATAATTTCTTAATTACTTTATACTTTTCAAACCTTTTTATAAAAAAAGTTCTTTTTTCCAAAAAAAGTTTTTTGAGGGAGGGATTTTTATCAGAAAAAATTGAGGGCAGTTTTTACCTAAAAAAGTTTGTTTATTTTCTTTTTTTCCCCAAGAATTAGTTCATTTTTAAAAAAAGGGTTTTTTCCAATTTTATTTTTAGAAAAATCACTATCTTTATATATTATAATTGAAATCTTGCTTTTTCTATAAAAAAATAATTGAATATATATTATATATAGTATCACATAACAAATATACTAATGATTAATTTTACTAAATCTAGTTGATTTATTAGACAATCTATATTAGTTTTACTGTTACAATCTACAATAAATCATTTTAACAAATTTAGTTGATTTTATTGGTCAATCTATGCAAAAAAAACATCTATAATGATTTAAGCTCATCATGTTATGATCTCATACTTGCCTGAAAGTTAATCGTACTTCCAGCCATTAAATTAAGATTGAGTCAATAGTTGATTTTAAGCTATCTCTTTGCTGATGCCGGATTTAGTTTATTAATGATATATTAGTTCTACAATTGAAATCCATTGCTTCAGTCCATTTTTTATACATTCTAAACCGCTTGTCAGATGCTGGACTAATCCTTGCAAAAGTAAAAACATCTTTCTCTTGATAAGCTCACTTTTTAAACCAAAAGTGACCAGAACAAGACTGTTGAATGATTGACTGGACATACTGTCAGGTAATTTAGTAGGGTAAATAATAATACTAGCTGATGCTGGTTTATTATGTATCATATCGAAATTATCAGATATTATAGACCAAAAATATCCTAAATATATCCAAACTTGGGATTCATGACCTAACAGATCCACTTAATCCTAATTGACTATGATGACACAGGCCTGAGGGCTTTTTTGGTTAAGTTATAATTAATAATAATAGTTGTCTTGATGACTTGGCATGTGTGCTTTGTTGGTCTATATCAAAATTAGCTTTTAATATTTATTGAGTTTTCATTTGAATTAAGTACTAGTTAGTGGTACAAATCGCCTTGGTATGTGCTGCCAATTGATTGAGAAGAGCTTTGGTTCAGCAATTTGCAGACGTGTCTTAAAATGCTGCCTTGAGATATTATAAGTTTGTCACTGACCCTGGGGCCATGTGAGATGCCCCCAAGAAGAAAATTGTAGACCCTCAGATGAACTTATTACGTTTTTCTCTGGGTAAGTGCCATTGAAAATGAGGCATCATGGGTAAGATGTGGTTAACATCAAACCCTACAAGTTATCTCCAAGTTGATATTATTAAAGTACAATTGTTATATCTACAAGTTAATTGTTTAGTATACAAGCTTTTTCTATTTAATAATTTTCCATTGTATTAAATTGAGAAATTACTTTGGATCAGAAGGATCAGGGCAGAGAGCCATTGTCCAAGTAAACAACAGAATAATACAGCTTCAAAGTGTCAATTCAAGGAGTTACTATCTTGATTATTGTCACCATCTGGTATATTGTCTCCATACAATAAACGCTCATAACTCCAATTTTTTTCTGAAGAAGAACCAGCCCAATTAAAGTAGGCCCAAAATGAAACAAGTGGCGCTCTTGGCTGGGAATGCAGATGTTAACCACGTTGAGCAGGGTAGCAACCCTTGACTATATCAATTTTCAAGGATGAATATACAAAATTATAAGACTCAGCGGACATAATGAGTCATCAAATTGATAATCTCACTAAAGAAGTTACTTTTATTAACGAGGCAAATAATGCTCTACATAAAGAAGTGAATGATTTAAAGAAATTTGATCAAAGAGAAAGATCAAGTGATATCTGCTTCTAATTATAAATGACTAATCTGAATGAGAAAATTACAATATTGAAGGATTGGGATAATGGTCAAAGCCAGCACGCCCAAAGAAATTCTACTGACAGTGATGCCTCTGAACATTATGAGATTAATTCTGGGCCACGTCAGCAATTGCCATGTAGAATGGTTGCTTTGGCCAACCCAAGTTCCTCTAACCGTGGCGCAGCACCTCAGCGCCCTGATACGCCTGGTTCAAGCCAGCAGAGAAGTAATTGCAATACTCATGAGCAGGAGAATGATAATTACAAACTGTAAAACCTTCCTGCTATCAATAAGATTAGAAATATAGCCACTTTTGTCAAATGCTTTGAAATTACCATGTATGGGTCCAGTGACCGTAACAAAGTTGCCACTATGATCAACTGCTTAGATGAATAGAGTATCGAGCTATGCCTCATTTGGATGAAAATTTAACCTACGCCAAAGTCAAAGGGGCCGTTCTTTATGAATTTGGAGGTCCAGAACGAATGTCAAGTAAAAACCCAAATTCATATATCAGCTCTAACAAAGATTAATAATTGCTGAATTTTCAGATCAATTTTATCATGAAGCTCAAGTTTTTTAGGCGTAAAGGCTATAATCAATTTTGATGCTAAGATTGCATTATACATGAAGTATAACCTTTCCAAATTTTGTTGAACACCTTATTGCCTGCTTATGTGAAAACCTTGTAACGTCTGAATTGGTTGATTATCTGCACAGATTCTCACAAAATTAGGGCTCTCCTAATACTGTATACAGATTGGGACTTGTTGCCTCTGTTGGAAATACCTACAAACCAATAGTACTGACAGTCATCTACCTGTGAAACTGAGAAAACCTTAAATACAAGGGCATCACGGCCATTAAATGAGATTACTTACTATAACTGCAATCATAAAAGACACTATGCTTCCCTGATGCTGTCAGCGTATTGTTAATGTAGTCCTTCCAGATAACGCGCAGGTGGGGGAAAAGAACAAGCACAATATGTGTTGGACGCTCTATTGTGCCAAAAACACCAGTCACCCCTGACTGACACAAAAACATGGGCCATGAGGCCTCAATTAATAGCAAAACTAATTCTTTTTTAGCACCAAATGAAGAATTTATGAATGTACATGTGGTAACTTTCTCTCAGAGTAAGGTTGTCCTACCTGAAGCCTCTAGTTTGTTGCTAAACGTATGTGCTAAAGTTATTTGAGAATAGTCCAGCTGAGGGGCTGAGAAATGCAGCAAGTACTCCAAGCTTAAAATATGTAAATATAGCCTAGCCAATTAATGCATATATCAACAAATGTCCTAGCATTGGAAATACCCTGAAGCATAATCTTAACTTTTTGGATTCTTCCCATATCCACTTAGTATGCCCTATTGATTCTTATTTAAAAAAAGAGAGAGAAAAATAAAAAATGAAAACAATATAAAACATGATATATATAATATACATATATAATAATAAACCTTACAAAAGTGAAAAAAATAATAAAGAAAAATAAATTTAATTAATAAATTCTAAAGCCTCATTGCCACTGGGGCTAAATGATCCTGCTTTGTGAGGGTAGAGTGAGATTGAAGCCAAGGGGGCTGGTTTGGGTTAGCTGAGGATTTCTGGATTTGCAGCAGGTGAAGTTGAACTTTTGGAAAATGTCAAAGTATAGCTGGTCGAATCAGCCTAGGAAGTGAAGGAAAACGCATGAGCTCAGTGTAGCATGCACATGTAATTGTAGATTTTAAGAAGAAAGGTTAAGCAGGGCTGAAAGTCTATTAATGTAGCATCATATTCTGAAGGTCAATAAAAATTGGATGTTGTAACCAAGGAAAAAGGAATACCATCCGCTTTTATCCAGTCAAGAAGGGGGAAGTGTTGAATGGTTGACTGGACCTAAATTGTTGGGAAATTTGATAGGGTAAATATTAATACTAGTTGATGCAAATTTATTATGTATCATATCGAAATTATCAGATATTATAGACCAAAAATATCCTAAGTATATCCAAACTTGGGATCCATGACCTAACAATTCCACTTAATCCTAATTGACTATGATGACACAGGCCTGAGGGCTTTTTTGGTTAAGTTATAATTAATAATAATAGTTGTCTTGATGACTTGGCATGTGTGCTTTGTTGGTCTATGTCAAAATTAGCTTTTAATATTTATTGAGTTTTCATTTGAATTAATTACTAATTAGTGGTACAAATCGCCTTGGTATGTGCTGCCAATTGATTGAGAAGAGCATTGGTTCAGCTATTTGCAGACGTGTCTTAAAATGCTGCCTTGAGATATTATAAGTTTGTCACTGACCCTGGGGCCATGTGAGATGCCCCCAAGAAGAAAATTGTAGACCCTCAGATGAACTTATTACGTTTTTCTCTGGGTAAGTGCCATTGAAAATGAGGCATCATGGGTAAGATGTGGTTAACATCAAACCCTACAAGTTATCTCCAAGTTGATATTACTAAAGTACAATTGTTTATATCTACAATCTAATTGTTTAGTATACAAGCTTTTTTTATTTAATAATTTTCCATTGTATTAAATTGAGAAATTACTTTGGATCAGAAGGATCAGAGCAGAGAGCCATTGTCCAAGTAAACAACGGATAAATACAGCTTCAAATTGCCATTTCAAGGAGTTTCTATCTTGATTATTGTCACCATCTGGTTTATTGTCTCCATACAATAGATGCTCAAAACTCCAAATTTTTTCTGAAGAATAACCTGCCCAATTATTGTAGGCCTAAAATTCAACATATACCATAGATAATATCTTGCCTGCTAGCATGTTATTGCGCCTATAGAGCAGTACCCCATGTTTACCAACCCTAGTTCAAGTAGGATTCTTCGCATGTCAGTGCTAAGCACAAAGAAATGGATGGCCTGCTTCTTCTCCAACATTTTTTTGTCAATACTCATTAAAGTATGCCATGATGTGAATGAACTACCAAATTCCTTTTGCCAACTTCACCCACAGGGATATTGCAATGGTGCCCACCAACCTCAAAACAAAATGGCACCTACTTCTGCCCCTAAGTAAAGCATAATTTTAGTATATAAGAACTTTTCAAACCACGTCAATATGTAAAGTGACTCAATTGGATCACTTCCCACCGCTGATGCCCATGGTGCAATCAGTGATGGTATCCAATCTGGTGAATTGGCATCCTCCCCAGTATGTATTAATCCTAATATTTTAAAACGATGCTAACTGGGGTACAAACCCCAGAGACATAGACAGCAGCCCACTAGATTTGTGAGGATTCCTCGATGGTAGAGTCATCATATGCTGCCCTTAGTAAGACCACTTGACTTGCAAAAAGATTTCTTGGGGGCGCCATAAAACCAGGTTTATTGTACTCAGGGAAATTCCCCAGCGGATCTCAACCAGTCATAATTACCAATCACACTAAAAAAGTGCTGGACAAAAGTCCCAATGATGTCACTGTTGCATCAGAATCCAATTGCAACAAAACTTTCACAGAATGATCGTCTATTTTGTCAGGTCAAATCCTCAATAAATTTACAGTTGGGTGGGGCTACTTCCCACCAAAAAATAACCTGTTCAGATACCTAAATTGTCAGGCAGCTTACCTGAAAAAATTCAGTCAGAGGTGGGGACTCTCTACACCCAAATTAATATGCTCGCTCACTGAATTCATCATGCTGTAACCCTGAGGTGTTAGCAGAACATTTAGAACCAAATCCAGCGGATTAAAGAAACAGGTAATACATCAAAAAAATCAAAAAGCTTTCTGGAGGGATAAACCACAGCCACCACAATCAAGCCATCATCCAGAGCCCCATAAATTATATGTCTGTGCAAAAATTATCTGCTTGCACATTGCATTGTGTCCTCCCATGACTTTAAGCAGTGGGAGGCTCTTCAGTTCTCATATTTATGGCAATTCATTGGATTACAAAAGCCATTACTCCTGGCATTGCTGCCATTTGGAGTTTCCATATGTTCTCCTCTGAGGCCGCCAAAATCTGGCTAGATGTCCAAATCTCAATGGAAATGGAAGTATGTTTCAATCATCGTGAAATATACAAAAGATGCGCTTGAGTAGATGTTACTTCCTATCAATCACCAAAAAATAGAGGCCACCATCCACGAATATATGAATTTCATGGATGAAAGATCAGGGATGGAAGCTGGTAATGATTCCACAACACAATGAGACACCAAAGCCAGAGTACCAGCTAAATTCGTCAAGGCTGTTGGGAGTTTAGGCATCCTATCTATGGAACTTATCAAGTATGTTAAACTCTTTCTGAACATTTACCATACATTCAAACGTACTCGCCATGCCCTTCCAGTTGAAATAGCACATGAATAATATAACACTACGTTCTCCTTTCAGGAGGCTCTATCCTTGATTGAAGCCGGGTTCAAGGCTGCCAAAGCATTATACTGGTCATATAAATGCATTCTGCCAGTGATTGCGTTGATCTTATAAAGGCGAGTTGGACAAAGGAGAAGGCTGTAGAGTGGGGTATGTCCGGATTTCACCAAATTCTCATATCTCCAAAAAGTCCACTTTATCAATTCCCCTTACATCATTGGAAGGAGCGAGCAATATATCAAAATCTATCAAGGTTAACAATCAATATAATCCCGATCAATTATTTGAAGTTTCAATTGCGCAGAGATTAATTTGCTCTGATATATTATGAGCAGTTATGAAGCCTATAAATATTCCCTCTTTTTGATAATAAAAACTAGGTCGAATTATAACCTATCTTCTGTTTTAAAATATTTATTTTTTGGAGAATCCATCCAACGTAACTTTGAGAGAAAACCTGCCATTTTTGAAGTGTAATGTAAAGCTTTAAGAGGGGCCCTTCCGGGATTAATCACTGGAGGAGGCCAGCAACTGATGCACCAATGGGAATCCATTTGGAAATGAAATACTGGCTCTGGTCAGGCGCCAGTATTGAGCAGGTCAAGCGTGGGAAGATCTGGGGGTAACAAAGCCAATTTATGAGACCCTTTTTGGCTGCATGTTCCTCATTTCAAAATGAATAATCTGGCAGGACTTCGCCACACTTACTGAGGCAGCTGACTGGGATGTTGCAGGGTTCACACCTGAATCTTCCTAAATTTAAATGGAACATGAGGCTTCTCCACAAGCAGCAGTAGCAATGAAGGGAGTTCCAACACCCAACCTCAGGCGAGAGTAACTCAAATTGGGAATTTGCATTAAAACCATTTTTTAGAAAAAGTCATTACAGGAGCCATCCGTTGCCACACTCTACGCTGCAAAGGCTTTGATATCATGGAGCTTTTTAGTCGATTGATGCTGACTTTACTTCTTCCATGGCAAGAATCTTCACCAACTGGTACTGGAACAGCATCATGGTGAGTTACTGGTGCCAGCATATCTCAATCACGCTGGAGTTCCTTCAACAGTACCTACATCAGACGTGTAGGATTAAGGCCAACCTCCACTGTACCTTCTAAATTTTCGCCAGACAACGCCCACAGCTTGAAAACTTGAAGATTGGAGCAGCGATGGCCAGGAATAAAAATTGACGTGGTATTAACATATTTAAAGGCAAAGCTTTCTTGAACTTGGGGTTTAGTTTAGATTAATCGCTCAGTTGTATTATGAAGAGTAAAACCCCAGGCGATGCACCAAAACCCACCCAAAAACCCAAGCTTTACAGCGCCATGGCAGCCTAAGCAAATGAGAACTCATATAACGAGGACAGTAGCCACATTGATTACTTCTGCCAACTTATAGCAGAGGCTTTAAGGATCACCAGGAACCTAAGCTGTACCTCAAAAATGTCATCCAAATCCACTTTGTAGACGGTGGATGAGGAGAAGTGTCCAACTTAATAATGTCAATTTACCACAAGATCAATGCCGTCTTGACAGAAGGGGACTTTGGTCATAAAGGGCGCCCAAACGTAGGTACATAGACTTTGTGATCTTAGGGGAACTTAACCAGAAGAAACTCCTTGAAGTCAGGATCAACTATAAAGGCGTATACCTGCAAATGGAACTGACACATTAAACAAACCAAACCGCCCAGTGGTTACATTTCAAATTCTGCTGTCAGATTGGGAAAGAGAATGGGTACATGAGGCGATCCATACTGGCCTCTCATAATATGGGGAAGTAAGGAAATTTAGGTAGGTGGTGAATATAATATTGCTAAATGCCTTAACTCTTGCACCGTGGAGGTTCTCTATGAATCAACTTCATGGATGAAGTTAAAAAATCACCCCCCATGATTTATCTGCTTGCCCAGTCTCAGCTGAGTCGTTTACATGGAAAGAAAGATACCAAACAAGTGTTCTAGTTCTGCTATCAGAATTGCCACATGATGGCCCAGTGTCACCACATAAAGGGTAAACCCCACGAATCTGACTATGATCTGGTCAGCGGCATCACCAAAGTCAGGACAAACCCCTTCCTCCGTCCCAAAGCCAATGAATGACTCATTCAGAATTTGATGGAGGTCGCATACATAAAGCATCAGCAACAGGATCTGAACTTCACCCATAAGGAAGCATGGGCGAGGGAGTTGTCCAAGCAACTTGAAGTGGACTACAAACCCTTCATGAACATAACACTGAGGCGTACAAAATGGATGAAGGAATGGGCCCTGACCCAGTTGCATCCCGCCCATCACTAGCAGCTTGGACGGTTTGAGAGGAGGCGCATTGACAAAAAGCTGGCCCTGAAAAGTCAAAAAAGAAAGACCAATCGCCACTGGCTCCTACAAATTAGTTAAATGAGCTTGCAAGAAAAAATCAGGTAAAAAGTAAGCATGCAATCATCGGTAAAAAAGCCTAGTTCTGACAACCAATCAACCTCTGAGGAGGTCATACAAGCAGAGTCAGCCACATGCTCCCCCATGAAAAGTATTCTTTCCATCGAAGAACCCAAAAGTAGATCTGGTAAGCAAATAATAAATGTTGCTGCTACTCCTGTTCAAGCTGGAGTGTCAGAAATTCTCTCTTAGTTGGTTCTCAAACCCTTGCCGTTATCAATTGACTGGGAGACAGGGATAGCTACAGAGTTTTTGGTGCACAAAATGCCCAGAAAGAAAAGCCCCATGCCCTCCAACCGCCCTTGCAAAGTGCCATCTGCCATTCACTCACCCTCAGTGACCACAGTCGCTAAAGTAACAACCTCTGTTTGTAGTTCCTTCCATAACCCAGATGGCCCTTATACACCTCATACCCTTGGGTCAGGCAACTGGTAATGATTATAGCAACCATGAATGCTCAGGAAATGGCGAGCATATAGATGAGGAGGAGGAAGCTACAACATTTTTAAATTAAATCATATTTTTTGATATAATTTTAATTCAAATACAAAAGCAGCTAGCCAAAAAAAGTGGCGCCAAAATCAAACTGTGATGCAACAAGCCACCCGTGGTCCCTTCAGATTGGGTGTCAATACCTTTGGACGTAGCATTTGGTCATCATTGCGCTGAAAAAGAAAATCAAACTGATATTCATGGAGGAGACTCACGCCTGCCAAATCTTTGTGGCCACAGCCACTGATAGGGAAACTGAAAAAAGCCTCCAAGTGGTAGTGTTATATGCCTTTCCAAAGCCCAAAACAAACTTCTTGAGAATTTTTATTGGATGTGCCAACCAAAGAAACTATAGTCAAAGCAGGGGATTTTTTCTTATGGACAAATGTGAGTCAGTATACATTCATGATGAGTGAGCACACCAACTGTAAGGCTGAAGATATGCTAGAGTACCTGGCCAAGTTGGGGAAGTGCCTTAAAATTGATGAAGAGTATGGAGACCCCAATAACTCACACGGTGGTCATATGATTCTAATGGACCATTGCAGACAGGTTCACGACTGTACTATGTGCTTGTATCATCTGATATCAATCCGCTGACATTTAATAGCAAAGTCATCATAAACTTTAAAAGTGGCCATATTATAGTCTGTGTGGAAATTGACCTGAAGGAACCCCTGAAGAACTATAATTGGCAGATTTCACTAGATACATTGAGGTACTGGGAGTGGCGCCAAACAATTGAAACTGGCCTTGAATGACTGATAGCTTACTTTAATCATCAACCAGGAAGTGATCCCCTGAAACGATGGGTCCAAATTAAGGAGGAAATAAAGAAAAATAGCATGAAGTTTGAGTAAACAAAAGCCTACAAATGGACGGCTGCCACAAAGAGCCTGATGGATGCCTTGTATAGCCTGAAGCTTTTTCATGTGACAGCAAAGACTGGTGGAGCGGGTATCAAATGGCACACAAATGCTATCAGGATTTAATGACTAAACAGGACTTGGAGCACCGGGTGATTGCTATCTATCAGTATTGGAGCCTTTCTAGGACAATAATCAAAGAGGGCCTGGCGTTTTTAGAACTAGTGGTGCCCAACCCAAAAGAGGGAGCCGCCATGCATCTTTATTCGCAAATGGGCCAAACAAAGGGATTATCATAAATTAAAAGATATTCCTAATATATCCCCTAGGTTATCAGCCTAGGAAGCCATATCAGATGGCGAGGAAGCTTTGGGGAAACTTTTGTCTGGCGCCCGCTTTAGCTGGCAAACCATGGTGGACAGCATTGGGGTGGGAGCATCAGTGACATGGGGCATAAGGAGGTATTTTTGGGGGTTTTCTTTGTTAATGAGGCCTGCAGTGTCCATCGCCTCAACGTATTGATCAAGTTGATGCTCAGAAAAAATGATGAAAGCTGGCACACAAGTAAATGACTTGATGCACCGGTGGGTTTCAAGATAATTGGGGTCAAAAAGAGAAGTTTTTGCTGCATCGAAGCAAGTGCAGCTTGCACCTAAAGCAAGCTCCTCAATTTCGACCAACACTTCTTCCTCAAAATCATGAGGAAAATTGGGAATAGGAATACCCTCAACAAGGGGCTCCATTGCCCCATGGATTTGCTGTCAGAGGAGGGTGTTGGCCAGGGCAGCTGCAGCCGCAACTGCCATTTCATTAATATTTTTGTAAATGGGAAACCTGTTTTTTGGATTAAAACGGTGGGAACGCAATATGGGAGGGTCAACGAAGAACTCCTCCAAAGCAAAATCCAGTTTCACGTGGCATGGCCATCTGTCCTCCCCAATCCATTTGAGGGCCTCAAATGGATTGGATTCGGCCAGCACTGTGCCAGCCACAGGAATTGGGGCTGTGGCCAGAGCTGATTGGCCATGTGCTGTCAACCATGGCAGCTCAGCTAAAACTGGTTCAGCCATCAACTCAGGATTCCGTAATCCAGTTGAATTTTCAAAATTTTTAGATTTTTTCTAAATTTTGATTGGGCATCACTTTGGAAGCAGCGCCAGAATTCCTCAACGTTGGGGGTGGGAGGATCGAGCCCCATTCAAAAATTGGGGCAAGGCAGCTGCTGGGGTGGCGCCTGAGCCCTGAGCAGTGGACACGGCAGAAGTGGCAACTGTGGGGCACTTGTGCTTCGAGTGGTCAAGCTTGAAGCGCAAGGGGCAAATGGTGCGGCCATTTTTGATGCACGCCCAAAATATGTCATCAGGGGCAGATCTGATCACAGTGTGGGGGGAATCACAAGGTGAGAGTTGCAATGAAACAGGCAGATCATTGCAAAGGCGTGATGCCCTGTTAACCAATCCTCCCGTTGGGAACCACAAACTGCAACATGGGGTTTGCACAATAAATGGCCAAACCCTCTGTGAGCTCATGGTGGGGTTTGGGGGAAAGGAAGGAGGGCAACCTGGAGAACTGGACCACCAAAGTGGCCTCATCTGGGAGCCAGGTGCAAACAGTGGAAAGTGGGATTTTTTTATAAATCAATTGCAGCTTGGCTACTGCTGCATTGGCTTCTGAGTGGAAACTGAGGTTGAAGTACCCCTTAAAGGGGCAGAAATTGGTAAAGCCAGCGGGTTTGAAAACTGCCATGGCCATCTCGATGATGGCCGCACTTGTGTATGGGAAAAGATCCCATTTTTGACCCAAAGGCTGAAACACAGATTGCTATGTGGGTTTACCAAAGGGCTCTGGAGCACCGCCTGAGGGCTTGTGAGGTGGTGGGCCAAGTCCCAAGGGGGGACATGACGCCTGGTAGTGTTGGGAGGGCTAGCAGAGTCAGCCCATGCACACTTCAGTGGCAGCCAAAAGATGCCAGATGGCGGCGCACCACCACCCCTAAGCCAGGGCAGCAGGCACCAATTGCATCAACATCGGTAAGTTTTGGCTCAATCAAGCTGTTGTTTTTTTGTATTTTTTAAAACCTGAATTTAGCTTCAATTTGGGTATCGAAGCAAAAGAAAGCTAAAGAGGGCCTGTCTTCCTTCAAGAAAATCCGTTAAAGGACATGATTCTGCAGGTGGAAACCCAGCTGAGAGAAGTGTCATTTACCCTGAAATAATCAAAAGTGCTATCAAATATTTCTATGGTGAATCATTTCAGTACCACAAGACAAGCAATGCATCAACTGAAGCTCTATTTGAACTGGCCAAGCTGGCGCTTGGGGCCTGCTCACTAGATGACATCAAAATTTTAACTGCTAAATTTACAATGGAGGAAGTTAAGCGCGCGTTAAAGGAGCATCTGAAGAAGAAATCCATGGGCCCTGCTAATATGTGCGCAGATTTTACAGCGCTTTCCATGACTGCATTATGCAGGAGCTCGCCAACCATTTCAACCACTGCCTGTAAACTGGACGCCATATTTCTGGGGTCTGGGAGACCTTGACTGTACTTCTGTACAAGAAAGGACTCCGATGGAAACTCCAAATTAGTGCCCAATCGCTTTGTCCAATGCCAACTACAAACTTCTAATGCACATCTTAACAAATAGACTTATACACCTGATCACTTATCCTCCATGAGATCCACAATGGGTTCATCAGGGGAAGCCCCATCTGAGAAAGTATTAGGACATCCAGAACGTGCTATAGGACATGTAAGGATCTGAACAGGTCTATCTTAAGCTTCTTGACATTGAGAAAGCCTATGATTGGGTAGCATGGCCCTTCTTGAATGCGGCATTGAAGGCGGTGGGTAACCTGACGCTTTCTGCTCCAGGATCCTGAAAGTGTATTCAGGTCTGACAACAAAGCTGAACATTGCTGATGGCCTTACAAATATATACCAATTGGCCAGGGTTTCTGACAAGGTGAAGCCTGTAGCATACAGGTTTTCACCAATACATGACGAAGGAGTTGGTAAGTATGAGCCATGTCACCAACCATATGACTGTCAACCCAGCAGAAATCCACACCAAACCTGCATGCCATTTCTGGATGTTGTGATGTATTTCTGGACTATGTTTCCATCAATGCTGCACTCAAGCATCAGTGTCTGACTCCATGGCTGGGCTGAGTTTGAGGCTAACTACTAGGCCAGCACACCATTGAGCTCAACTTTTCCAGTTCAATTTTAGCAATTTCTAATAAACTCTTATGATTCCAAAACTAATAACAATTTTATTAATTTTAATAATAATTCTTTAGAACAAACTTGAATTTATCAGTTATTGTTTCTTTTTTATAGCTTTGCAAAACTCACTTGATTAGGCTCTTTTACCCCAGGTTTTTGAGTGATTACTATATTATTTTACACAAAGGGGTCCTGTGGATCAACTGCATATTTTTAATAATATCATTTATCTATGTATTTGAAACTATTTTAATTTAACATGTGGTGGATTATCTAGTTAGTTATTCATTTATCCTATTCATATATCATTTTACACAAAAGCTTTATATCCCAGTGAATTGTGATTTTCAGAATTTTAGACACTGGTCATGCATTACAACAGATCATCCCTCATCCCAAAATTCATTTAAATTCTTACAAGTGACACTTTTCTAAATTAGTTCCTCCTTTAGCATAAAATTCTACAATTTGACCTCTAAATCTCAGCGGAATCCAAGACTTTATCCACTAGGTCAATGTGCGGACCAGGATGATCCTGATCTATCACATCACCCCCTGTGAAGCCAAGAATTCACAATCTTCTCTTGGCAGCGCACACATTAACTTAGCATCTTCCAGGTCGCCACATTTACTGGATACCTCATCTATCTCACCAAAATTGTTGTTGGCTTCTCACCCATTGCTCATTCAGTATCTTCTTGATTTTGTATTCCTGATTATTCTCCTCATGCGGGCTCAACAATCCAGGCTGCTCCATTCATCTCCCTCAGAACTCTTAAAGCTGTGAGGCATAAATGACTGGATGGGTCTTCAAATCTTCTGAAAGACCCAGTTTAAATAAAATCTTTCTGATAACCTAAATCACTCTATAAAGACCCAAAAACTTAGGCTCAAGCTTCCAGCTTTTCACTGGTATGGCGTACTTTTTTGCCGCTGCCAACACCCAATCCCTGGGGAAAACAACAATTTTGGCACTCTTCATCAGTCTGCGTATCACTTCTGCCACACCATGGTGCGCTCCATGTTCCCTCATAAATTTTTTCTAATGACCATCATCTTGTGGGAAAACTCATTCGCCCCCTGGTACACTCAGCCACTTGACCCCCATCTAATGCAGAATTCAACCCTAGGTTTGTAAAAATGGGGTCATACCCGCTGAAAACTGACAGTGTTTGTTATAAGCAAACTGGGCCAATCTTACCCATGCGACCTAATTGTCCTGACAGTCAGAGGCTTAGCACCAATGGTATTGTTCCAAATTTGTTTTGCTAATTTCATCTGTCTGTCAAATTAGTGATGATAAATCAAAGCCCTACATGGCAAATCTTGAAATTTCCTAGCAAATTTGTTCAAAATATTGATATGAATTGAGATTTATGATCCAAAATGATTTCAGCTATGAGGCCATGGTGGTAAATATCTCATTTATAAAAATCAATGCAGCTCCTTGGCTGCAAAATTAGAGGTACACGGAAAATTTTGGCATATTTGATCAGTAGATCAACAATAACCATTATTACATCCTTCCTTGTACCTTGGGTAACCCTGTGATGAAATCTATGATAACTTATCTCCATGGCTGTCTCAGCATTTAAATGTGGTATAATTTCTCCGTGGGTAAAATTCTTAAAGGTTTTGACAAAGTGCAAACCAAGCATTCCGCCACATATTTCATATATTGTTCCAAATCCTAGCCCATGAATAGTTAAGCTACACCAATTTGACCATTTTCCTAAATCCCTAATGGTCTATAACTAGGTGGTCATGCGATGCATGCAATACCTTCCATTGTAACAACATATTTGGAACTACACTTGGAATCAAGGTACAGAATTTCGTTTCTCTTTCTCATACACTAATGGTGACTGTTCTGCTGTCCTTCCATTGTTTAAGTTCGCAATTGATAATCAAATGCTGACTTTCTCTGCTTCAGCCGAATTTCCTCCTCAAATTTACTTTCCTTGATTACCATCATTGCAAATTGATCTGACTGTAACATGGTAGCTTTGTTAAATCCATTAATCCATCTTCTAATATTCTAGCCTCGCATCATGACTCAACCAATCTGCCAAGGTGTTAAGCACCCCTGGTTACTACTCTAACTGAAAATTAACTTAACTAGCTCCACATGCCAACGGTCTTAGTACTGATTCAACTTCCTGGGTTTGTGGTGAGCTCCAGTGCTCAATGGTCTATCCAGACCACAAAAGGGTGCCAGGCATACATCAGATGGTGCCGCCACTCCGGCAAATCTGAGACCACCGCCAGTAGTTCCTTGTCATATACCAGATATTAAGTTTCTGCTGGTATCATATTTCATTTAAAATATCACACTGATTGTTCCAGCCCGGTCTCTCCTTCTGTAACAATGTTGCCCCATGGCAAAATTGAGGCGTCTGTCTTGACCACCAGTTATCCAGGTTCAATTGAATGAGAACAGGCACAAAACGAGACTCTCCTTCAGCTGATTGAACACTCGCTACTTCTCCTTCACCACACAAATGGCTCATCTCACATCAACCGCATAAGAAGCAGGGCCAACTGTGATAGATGTTTATAAACCGCCTGAGGAAATTCATTGCTCTAAAGAAACTTCTTACGCCCATCCAATAATATGGGCTTTCCATGCGCGCACCATCTTTAGCTTGTCCATTCATACCCTGATCCCCTTATTCAAACATGACATTTCCTAGAAAAATTACCATTTGTTTTTAAACTTGCACTTTGAAAGCTTCAACTTCAATCCTGCCTCAGCCAGCGCTTCCAGAACATCCCACGCATTGCGTACATATGCTTACAAAGAACGGGAAAACACCAGGATATCATCTATATACGCGATGCAACAACAGCTGATCATCCTACTCAGCATCTGGTCTGTCATGGGTTGTAACACTGTTGGGGCATTCCTCAGACCAAATGAAGTAAATTATTACTGGAACATTCCTAGGTGGCATTTGAACGCCGTATACTTCTGGTGCTCTGGTCTCATGGGTACTTGGTTAAGAGTGTCTGCCAGATCATGCTTGGAGAATATGTTACATCCTGTGACCATTGGGAGGATGTCCTCCTCTAGTGGCATGGGGTAAGGGTATGGCCCCGTAACTTCATTAAGCCGCCAGAAGTCCATGTATGGTCATTTTTTTCCATTTGCCTTGGGCACCAGGAACACTTTGGACACCATGGAAGAAATTAACGGTTCAATTAACCCCTCTCTTAACATTGCATTTCATGCTCCTCCAATGTGGGCTGCGCCCAATTATTCAGCGGATAAAATGGGCATCAGCAGGAAAGTTTGGACCCCTCCTTAAACTAAAATTAAAATGAAAATGGGCCCATGTGAGGTAATGATGAATTATTTTTACAGTCCAAAGATTCCCATAAACTTACAGTATTCTTCCATAAACTCCTCCTGCATAGCACCCAGGCTTTTATATTCATTTTACTTATTTTCTCCCACCATTAATCCCTTATTGGCGGCCCCATCCTCAGATTCAATGTAATAGTATGGCTAGGCAAATCAACCTGAACCAAACCTTATGCCACCACAACATCCTAAGAATAACTAGATGGTCTCTTTTTTATTTGCACAAAACTGCTCCTAGAACCTGAATGGATCCTGACATATTTTTATCAAGAGGCTTACTTTCCACAAGGTTCACCTTGAAACATTGTCAGACACCACCTCCAGTATCCTATGAATCTGCAACTTTAGTCACTTCACCAGCGTGGGCTAAACAATGTTTCCTTCTGCCCCAGTATCAACCTAAACCATCGCCCCTTCCACTCTGCCATATATATACAACTCTACCAGGATAAATAACTGAGGATAAAGCAAAGAAGGTAATTTATTTCTGTTTGAAATTTAATTTGTAATTTTCAGATGATGAATCCTTAGGCATATGCTTCTTCCCCATCCCATGCTTACTGGTTTATGTGTCTCCTCCTCGTTTCCATGCTGCACTCTCCCATGTATGTTCCTGAAATTCTTGGGGCTGGATGCCAGCCCCCTGACTAGAACAACTACTTGCTGTGATTGTCCTTTCCCTGGTGACATTGATCCTTTGTGCCAGTCTCATGCCAGCTCCAATTGCTTCTTGTCTTTTAATGCTAATGCAACCCTTTCTACCAGCATGCCCTATACTTTCGTCGCCACCAAAGCCACCAACAAATCTGCGTGAAACCCCCTATGGAACATAGAACATACACAAAAATTAGGTTCTCTGCTACCTGGGCTACCTTCACCAATGGGTGGAAAATCCGCGCATATTCTTCCACTAGAACTATGCCCCTGGATAACTGTCAGGAGCGCCAACCACGTCTCATCCTTCACCTCATCTGGACATGCCACATGGTGATTAACTCCACGCACTCCTCTATTGAATTTGGCAATTATTCCTGTTCCTTAATCAGATCCTGCAACCATTGTTGCAATCTGGGAAGTTTATTGCTCTCTGGTGCTTTTTAACCCTAGACTACAACAATTTTATTCAGGAGAAGTACTATTCTCAACTGCATAAATAAATATTTTAGGGGATTTTGTTTACTACTTAAAATAAACTATGAGAACTTTAATAAAACTAATACAATTGGCATTAATATTATTTTATTACGTGCAGCAAAGGGTAAAAAGAAAGCCCTCTTGACATCTGCCTGCTTAGTATCTAAATTGTATTGAGGCTTAAAATTAGTCAGATGAAAAATTCATTATATGCTGGGTGCATCTGAATTAGTAAATATGGGCTATTGACTGTTTTATCATTTTTGACTCGCTTTGCCTCAATGTGAGGGCAGATGATGAGTCAATAGTTGGGAAGATGATTCCGTGGGGCAAAAATTTAATCTTTTTTAGACTAAATAAAAATGGCTACATTATTCTCGCCGCTGATTCAGCGTAACCTTGCTTCTAATTGTAGGCCTATTTGGACGAGGGGTGGGGGGAAATCATATTACCCCAACTTGAGGGGTTCCACCAAGAATAAATTGGGGTTTATTGGGAGATATTAACCTTATTTAAGCCTCAATCACTCTTTTAAAAAAATTGGACAGATGATTTTCTGACAACCATCCCGCCAATTCTGAAGGCAACATGTCCTCCGCCTGGGCTAGTTGGAGCAAGAAAGGAAATTCCCCTACTGTTGCCTGCACCAAATGTGCCTGGAAGCGGACTCACTTGATTTCCTAGTAAATTTTGTCCTGCGTTCTATGAACAATGTCATATAATTATTAGATGATTTGGCTTTTACCAGGACTTCCACAGATTGTGGGGTTGCCAATCCCCATAATTACCCACCTCATGCAACAAAAATGCCAGCGAGAACCCCATCATAATATGGCCAGAAAATTTTTGGCTCCACTCCTCTCCATCTAAGACCACCACCTCCTCCTGGGGCCCCACAAAACGGAAAGGAAGGTATTGGAGTTTCATTTCATGTAACATGTGGGTTTATGCCAATATGTGATAAAGGAGCTAGGTATTATGAGACATGTCACTGACCATATGACTGACATGGTGGAAATCCACCCCTGAACCCACGCGCCATTCCTGGATGTTGTGATGTATTCCCATACTATGGTTCCAGCGATGCTGCATGCAAGCAGCAGCATCTGACTCCACAATTGTGCCAAGAATGAGGCCAACGCCTGGGCCAGCTCGTTTGTGGAGCTCATTTTTCCAGTAAGTCTTTTTAAATTTTTAATTAAACTTCTAAATGAATCTGAAGCTAGCAAAAAAAATTATTAATATTAAGAATAAATTTTTACAAAAAGAAACTGAATTATCAATTCTTTTTTTCTTTTTATAGCATGGAAAAGTCCATATGATTAGGCTCCTTTATCCCAGGCTTACAAGCAATGAATATATCATTGTATGCAAAAACTCCATATCCCAGTGAATCAGATTTGGAGAATTTGGGACACTGGTCATGCATTAAGCCAAAAAGTCTTAATTCTTAAATTTTTGAATTCTTACCCATAACCCTATTCTTGATTTTTCCCTCCTTCAGCATGGAATTCTCCTACTTGACTTTCAGATTCTCGGCGGATTCTGAGTTTTCATCCATCAGGTTGATTTGCGGACCAGGGTGAGCCTGATCCATCACAAGATCCCACGTTGCTGATCCTATTCAACTTTGCAGCCAACATCCTCTTGGTAGCAGCATATGAGAAACTCCAGGTCCTCGTACCCCCAACCAGGCGCCACGGAAAATACAAGCCTTTGTCAATGACACTGTAGTTGGGATCAGCTTACTGACTGACCTTTAAGGCGCTGAGGAGCTTCTGAGCTTATACCAATCTGCGTCAAATGCAAAGATTAACCTGGACAAAGCTGTCATAATGAGGATTGATGTACCCAATTTTAACCTACCATTCAATCTAGCATCAACCCAGGACATCCATATGATCTGCTACCTTGGAATCTTATTCAACAATAAAGGTCCAAGGGTACTTGAAACTGAACAGGAGATAATGTCAAGTCTGTTGGCCCATATGGTGTGCTGGAAGCATGAACGCCTTAACCAAAGAAAAAGAGCTGGCTTTCAACGGCATTATATTCTTAAAACTCTGGTACGTTGCCATATGATTCCATTGAGCCTGAACCTGGAGAAGAAAATAAAGACTCTTCTTCACACCTTCCTCTGGTTCAAGGAAAAAGCATTGCAAATCACCCTCAACACCCTGTTCAAACCAAAGCGCAAAGGTTATGGGCCTGCGTGATTTTAAGTCCCACGCCTGGAGGATATGTTCTGAGTCCTTTCTCTAATTGGTGCAAATGCACATGCGCTGCCTGAACTTAGCGTGGAACGTTAACTGGGAAAGATCTCAAGGCCTTCAAGAGCTGGTCTCTCCTCACTCCTTGTGTGCATGAATGGCAAAAAACTCCAGACAACCCACCTGAACAGCCAGCTATTACTACTGTCAGTTGTGCAATTAGGATGTGAGGCTTGAGGTTGGTTATTTGAAGCTTCAGCGCGTGATGCTGACCAGATTTGTAGAGATGTCAAATTCTATAATTCTGCCATGAATTCCGCAACTTGCTGAGAGGAATGTAATCAAATTGGCCATGAATTTTCAAGTAAGGGCATTAAAATCCTCTTAAAGTCTACCTCCTTCAAATATGGGAAACTGCTCCCAAAAATTGGGCGCAATCATCCTACTCGTCCCAAATCCTCATTGACTGGGCGGCCAAAGGCCACGATACAAACTACCTCCTCAAGGAGTTAATTTTGGGCCTTAATACCCGTCTAATTACATCTAAGCTAAGTTCAGTCGTCTGCAGATCCTGCACTGAGAATTCAAATCAGTTAAGCCTATTGGACTGTACTACTCACATAAGGACTACATTTTTGCACCAAACAGGAAGCAGCTACTGACCACTGCTATTATAAGTGCGCCTTTTCTTCAAGTACTGGTCTACAATGAGGTAGTCAGTTCAGGCATTGAATTGCTAAATTAGCCGCATCCATTGCAAGACCTGTTTTTGTGTCGACCCTATGAGCCTCCCCAATTCAGATGTGTGCCTTCCTCTACCATTATTTTATATGGGTTGTACACTTGGCCCTCATTGCCAAAAGTTTTGGCAATAAGCGCCCCATTACAAGAGTTTGGTGTTGAAGACAATTTGTATATTATCCAATCAGCTCCAATGGAAAAAACTTTCGCCTTATTCTCAGGTGTTATAGAGCCACATGCCTGGCTTTCTCCGCTGGATTGCTCATCATATGTGAGTAAGCAACGAATTTATTAAGAGTCTAATTTTCTGTTATCCCATCTGTGATAAAATTGTGGTTAGCGTGGTGATTGCCAACCATCAATGGTAAGAGATGCTAGCTGGGTAACGACCCCCCTTCCAAGTCTTTTTAATCTCAGCAGAATCTTTTGTATTCCACCCTTTCCTCTTACTTTCTTTCATTTTTTTCTAAGTAAAATATGGAGTTTTGAAAAAAATCCTTACAAAATTAAAATGACACCTAAGTTGATACATCCTTTCTTTTCTAAAGGATCATCCAAATTAGTCCAGTAGTTTATTAGTTATGCGCAAATAAACATAGAAATAAACAAACACCAAATATTATATATAGAGCAATTTGACGACTTTTCCTTTTCAAAAGATGGGTAAAAAAACTGCAGTTCAGGTTGTAGAAACTTAGACTAAATCAGGGTTTTTGTATCCATCTCTACTTAAATTTCAACTTAAGTACTATCATTAATTATGTTGTTGATAGGTTGTATTTTACTCAAGATTTCATGAAACCTGACCAGATAGAAAAAAAGTTAAAAAAAGAATTCTGTTCTGCATGATTGAATTGCTAAGCCTTGCGTGCCTTTACAAAAGCATGAACAAAAACAAATTAAAGTAAATCAAGGTCTTATCTTTTATTTTGAACCTTTAAATTACCTTTGAGAGTTTCATATTGTAAAGTTAATCATACAAAAGCTAACCTGCAATCAACTTTAAATCCAAATTAAAGGCAAGAAAGTGCTTGAATCGTAGGGTTTAAGCTTAGTAGGGTCAATAATTGACTCAAGTTACAAGTTGTTAATTTGATGCTGTCATAGTTGTGTTATGAGATTTGGTGGCTGTCTAAATTAAAGAAATATTTGAAATATGTGGGTTAGCTTATATATTCTGTTACCTGAATTTAATACTGATTATGTTAGATAAAATTACAATGTTCAATTAAGATCTTCAACTGACTTTAAAAAAAGGAGAAAGTTCTCAATTTGACTGCTATATAATTTTTCTGTGTTTGTGCGCGCATTACTCTGAAACTACTAAACCCAATTTGGATGAATTCTTTAAATGAAAGAGGATGCTCCCACTTAAGTTACTATCCAATTTTGTAAGAAAAGGTATAATAATAAAAAAGTTTTATATGTAAGAAGGGAAAATGTATATATAATTATAATGAATTGGTTAAATTTTAGCAGAGCAAATAGATTATAATCAGTTGATTTGATAGTTTTAGTCCTGATGTCAATTTTTGTAGATGGACATTGATAGTTTACAGTAATTAAACCAATCAACTTAATAAAGTAAAATTAAAATTAGAAATCATTAATTAGTAGATAAACATTGGTAGATATGCAGTAAATAAACCTATTGACCTAACTAAGTAAACACCAAACTGCATAATAAACCCATTGAGAATGTTTTATCAACTAAAAACCACTAATTACTCAAACAATCCTAATTAAACCCACCACATTAACCAATCACAATTGTATACAAAAACCAGTGCGCCTAATGAATTATACAAAAACCACAAACCGCTTACCAAAACCAATGAACTTAATAAATTTATTAAGTTACCATCTGCTTACTCAAAATTTAGCTTTCAAATTGACCAAATAACAACAAGCCGTTTATCCAAAATTATATAAGGAGCACCATTATAATTTTTATATTACTATCTGTTCCTGGCATGCATTGCAATGCCTTTTTCTTTTAGTAGGTACACATATACAAATAAGACATTATCATGTACAAAATAATTGAAAGACAATTATTTTTTGTGCATTAAGATAAATTTGTTAAAGTTTATTTAAGTGCCTTGGGATAAACAATATTTTGGTATTTCCATCTTCTGCAAAAACAAACAAATCTTTTGTCTATGACAATCATGAGCATGCAACATATAATTGACCATGTGAAAAGCATAGTTTTTACAGACCTAATCCATGTACTTGAAGCGATTGACCTTGTGCCTTGTTGATGTTCATTGAAAATGCAAGGCAAATGGGAACTGAAGTCATTTTTAAATCAAAGTGCATACCAGTGGGAATGATATTAATAAAAACCAGCACATTTTATTTTTTTGACTTTCCATCCATAATTGTCACAACAATGACATTTGGCATCAGATTTTGAAAGCAAGCCTGGTTCAATTATAAAACTGTAATGTATTAATGTTGTGCAAAAAGATTATTGGTGCATTTTTTTGAGTGAAAATATGTGCAGTTTCACATCAGAAAGATCCAAAAAAATTTAATTGGATAATTTTTGAAATCTCATATGCATTCATGACGCTGTTAATTGGTTTTAGGTGACAGACCTGTCTGCAATTTGTTTGAAGATTGAGTAGTTGATTGCATCGACATAAGTTTTTTTTGCTGCCAAAATAGCATGTTTGTAAAGTCATTGGTGGTTTTATATTTGTGGTAATTTGTAAAAAATCTTTCTGATCAGAAATTTTTGTAATTGATGGAACATTGACACAAAATTACAATAAAAATGAAATATATCTTGTGTCAGAATCAACTGGTATATTCCATTACAAATGTCTAATAGCTGGTTTAAAAATATGGTTGTGCATTGTGCTGCAGATGTACATGCATATATGTCTTTATTGTGAGTCAATGCACATGATTCCAAAGGTGTAATGCTTTTAGGCAAGCGTTGAGTTCCTCAACTGGTGTTGATTTTGGTATAATGATAAAGTCTGTTGAAAGTCTCCTGCTAATAAAATGGAAGCTATACTAATGAGGTTTGTATTTGCTCATAAATTAGAAGAGTCTAATCAAGTGCCTAAAGTGATTTCTTATGTGCCATGGTGCATTCATCCCATACAATCAGTTTGCAAATTTGCAGCACTTTTTCCATGTCAAAACCTTTTTAATTTTTAAATGTTTGAGCTTCAGCAAATAGTATATTCAATGGAAATTTGTTTCCGGATTCACTTTTTCTCCACCACCTAATAATGTAGCTGCATACCTGATGATGCAAGGGCCAGAGAAATTCCATTTTGAGAGCAAATTTGAGCTAATATCAGACTTATGAGGATTTTTTGTGCCGCTGGGTGCAATAAGGAAAAATTGACCGCCTCTACCATTAGCCAACACAATTGTAATTCTGTTGTAATCCAATTATTGATCTGTAACTAAGAGTTGTTTATGTACTTCAAAAATACATGTAAGTCATCAGCATTGTATTGTTGTTCTCTCAAAAAATCTTTCTCATAAAGGTCATATGCAGAACGCTGTGTTGTAACCATGACAAGTTGCATGGGTGTCTTTCTGTTGTTGATTAAGCAAATGTCTTAAATTTCTATCAGAGCATTATTGAAAATGTTATTCAAAATGGAATAACATTATTGTTGATATGTTAAAAATACGTTTCAAAATGTCTTCGCTCAAGTCCTCTCTAAATTTTCCCCACAGATCATTAGAGTTGGTTGGCGAACATGTGGTTAAAATGATAACAAATTGTTTTTATTTGTTGCGGATGACTTCTGACAAAGGCGTCTATCAATTTAATCTTCTAACTTTGGTCATTTTGAAGTAAATGAATTTTGGCAAGCCTTTATATATGTCTGACCTTCTATGCCATGGATTGTTCTCAAATTTACAGATTTAGTTGGACCTTTGACATTAATCAGCAGTATTCTCAGTTACTATCATTTGGCATAATTTATATGTACTGTGTAAATGAGGCCTAATGCATAAGACATTTACAGATCTTAGTAGCCTTCAACTTGTGTGTCTTGTTTACATCATTATATTTTTTATTGTGACTTTCCATGTATAATACTTTGGTACATCTGATTACAATTATGTTTTAGCAAATATATTATATTTACACAGTGCAAAAAATGTTGTCAGTGTTGTGTTTTCTGGTAGATCAGTAACATTTCGTGCATACTCTTCCATGAAGTAGACTCTTTGACCATTTTCAAGATGAACACTAAGATGCAACATCTAGATGCTGACTGTGAATTAGGAAACTCAAAGTGCATTACACGGCCTCATTGCTGCTGATATTAACCTGTCTAAAATTAAATAAATTCATCCATGTATGCATTTGGATTATCATCGCTGAATAAAGCCATATTTCTGCCCTTGTTGACATATTTGCATAAGTATTTTATTGATTTAATAGATTTTTTTATTTGTACATTGATATGCACTTTAGTTAGTTTTGATAACAAATTTGAATATGGCACAATCCATCTGTTGTCAATTTCAATATCAGCATTTCTAATTCTTATTGTAGCTGTGTGACCTTCATCATCTGGTTTACAGCGTATGTATTAATGATAGCCAATATTATCAGTGCAAGTTTCATAAATTAATTCTCTGTGGTACTTTTTGTGCAATTGTTATCTGCCATACATGGTGCTTGTGGGTTCATAGCACTGCATGGTCCATGCACCAAATTTTTGGTGACAGTATCAAACAGCAATTAATCTTCTTCTGAATTTTATATTTACTTCAAAAATGCATTATTAATTTGAGCTGAGTGTATTTTGTTTTGAGCCTTATGAGAATGTGTTTATGAGAAAGGCCACGCTTTTACCACTTAATGGAATCCATCTAACATCGAGTTTCACACAGATGTGACGCTCCACAATCAAATTCATCAATTTCATGAGTTTTTTCTTGGAAATTTGTGCAGTTAAATTATGTCAATCGTATGGAGCTTGACCAGGCAATAGAAGCTCATTTATCTCATCCTATGATGATTTCTTATGATTGTGTTAAAAAAGTTAGGACATTTATATGAATGCACATATGTCATGGCATTTTGTGTGTATTCATGCATGTGTCATGGGCTGCCCTCAATTAATGGCGGAAGTATGCCATTTTGACAATGTCACTAATGTTTCTATCGTTCACAATTGCAACTTGTATATGAATGTACTCCTCTGAGCTTAAAATTTTTAATTCAATAGAATGAAGAGGAGACGTTCTAATTTAATTTTTGCATATATGTCTACCAAGTATTAGTAATACAGCTGATGACATTATAATATAATTTGTTCCTTTTTGTGGTAACATTATGCAGTTTGAATAAAATTCATTGCTGATTCTTTTTAGTGAGTTTTCACATGTAAGAAGAAATAAAATGAGATAAATGATAAGGTAGATATATGGATGCGTGGCAGCTCCTCCTTTTGGGTTGGGCACCACTAGTACTAAAAAAAGATAAGGTAGATATAAATCTGAATTATGAATGTATGAATGGTGATTTTTATTATAAAACAATGTATAGAAAGAAGAATAAATACAATTACCTGTAGCTGGAGTAGTTTGCATAATATTGGGGTGGGATCAGTCCTCACCCTAATAAAAATTATGAGATAATGCCGCATCATAAGATTGATATGTTTCACCAACACATATAGTTGTTATATTTCATCACTGAAGAATTATATCACATGTATCACGTTCTTCTCCAACTATAACAATTGATATCTCATTGATGGTAGGCACATTATAACGTCTAATATGCTGTCAAATGATGTTTTTTCAGCTCTTATATAAATTGCAGAAGTATCCACTGGCACAATACAATTGATATCTGAAAAATTTTATTAGGGTATTGTGTTGGTGCAAAAATGGTTGCAAAGTTAATACGGTTTGTCATTAGGTGCCTGAAATCACATTGCATTGCTGATCAACTTGCACATCATTGTCGCCCATGAAGTAGATTCATAAATATTTACGTTCAGCGTCAGGAACTAATAGAATTGATCTTATGTTATGCTATATCTGCCCTTAAAACTTTAAATTGGCATATTTTGGCCTTGGAATACTTTATCAGCTTCAAAGGATGTCATTTTAGATGACAAATGTATTTGCAAATGTTTTGTAAAAAGTGTTTTAAATCAGCTGAGTTTCCTGACAGCAATGACAACAAAAGCTCAGGTGGTGGATGCAAAGGCAGAAGTTTAACTTTGCCATTTGCACAGCACTTTACTGGTGTTTCATTGGTAGACATTCATGCACTACAATGCCCATACAACTTATCCGTTTATCAAATATCTACACTTGGATACAGACTGTAGACATAATTGACATTGTACTGGAATGCATCAAGAATCAATTCAACATGCATGGTTTGTCACAATTAAGTAGCTCATAAACATTCTTCTTTGACATTTTTTTGTTGCTCTTTTGATTTGATGCTATTAATTGAGCAACTTGTAAATAATCTGCTCCAATCAATGTTGTTACTCTTCTGATGATGATGCATGTGATTGAGAAAATTGTAAACGTTATTCTTCAACTCTTACTGTTTGTTGCTCTTCTGATTCTGATACGCATTATTGAGCAACTCATAAATTATCTAGTTTGTTCTTTGCTTGTCATTCCTCACTTGTTTGAGAAATTCATAATTTCTTATTGTTTTATTATCTGTTAGTATATCTACCAATTGATGCGGGTTTAGGAAGCATGATCATTTTTGACAGAGAAAGCAACAACTGCAAGCAAAGCAACAGATACTGTTAATTAATCTTAAATATATTTCTATTTTATAAAAGCTTTATTGTGAAATTGATAAAATACTAAACTGCTCAGCTAAAACTATTAAATATACCAAATAAACTAATCAACTGTTTGGTAAAACTAAACTTATTGAAATGACCAAAAATCACCAAAAACTTTTAAAAACCAATTAACGTATAGAATCAATTAATCGCTAACCACTTACTAAAACCATCAGGCTTATTAATCAACCTAAAACCACCAATTGCTTGGCAAAATTATTGAAACAATTGAATCTTTTGAATATTTAACTGCTCAGTGATAACAATTACTGATTACCATTATAAATTTAATTATAAACTATTACTTCTTAAATATAAAACTTTTAGTATACTAATGTAAAGTTATTAAAAAAAATCAGAAATCTTCCTGTGGACATGCGCATGACAGCTCATTAAGGTTATATCATACATGGAAAAATGGTATAGGTAGGCATAGAAGACAGAAAAACACACAAACATTTTTTGTATTTGATAGGTTATAAATAAATAGCTTAGCAGCAAACATTAAAAAATATCTTTAAATAAGAGAAAAGATCAAAAAATAATTACTAAAAAATAATTAAAAAAACAAATTAAATATCTGCAATACTACCAAATATAGTCTATATATCAAATTTTTAAACTGCATTAAAATGCTAAATTTATCATAGTCTAACCAAAACCAACTTTATACTATAAAAAGGTTAAAATATAATCTCTGTATGTTAAAATATGTCCAAAATATATAATGAATTTTCGCATTAAACGATAAGTGGTACTTAAAAGCTGATTGATATAGTTACATATATTAAAAAGGTTAAAAGCAAAAAATATTCAGATCTTATATTTTTTATGAGTATAATAATATAAAAACTGAAAAAAGCTTTTAATAATGCTGAGGCCAATATGTACCCCAGTAAAACAACATTTATCAAAGGTCTGTGTTAGACAATTACAAGCCCAATTTTTTTAATAAGAGCTCTTTAGTTATAATAAGGATGAAATTAACCAAAAGACCCTGGCTGATTCTTAGTGGAACCCTTAAATTGGGCAATGCTATTCCATCCACTTCTTGGCTAAATTGTCTAGATCTTTATAATTGGGTTGTGACAAACCCAAGGCCAAATATGGGAAGTTATGCTGAGGCTCTTCCCAGACTCTCAACCTTCCAATTTAAACACCTAGGCGAAGACCACTCCCTTTTATAGGGATGGAGGGGGTCCTTCAAGGTGCAAATATCCCCCCCCATTAATTTAGTTAAATATAGTAATATCTTCCTAACAGACTAATCCTACTCATTATTTACCCTTCATCAGCTGTTCCTTTGAAGTAAAGTGAGAAGTAGGAGCTCCAATAAGTCAAAACCCCATATTATCTAATTTAGGTGCACCTAGCTTATATTGTATTTCTCAGCCCTCTCATTTTGATCCTTGGATTGTTTAAATACTAAGCATCGTCATATTATAAAGTTTGCTTTAAGCCTATTGCAACAACTAGTAAAATAAATATAAAACTCATTATTAAGTATTTATTACAGGGTCTTGTATTTAAATTTGTGTAAAAATCCTTTAAAAATAATACCCCACGGTTAAAATAGTCCTTATCTGCAAATAAATTGTTGAAATCCAGAGCTGAAAAGAACCTACAAGCATAAAACCATCTGAATTCCAACAGTCTGTATGCAGTAATAGTAAGAACCTATCAATTAAGTTCAATAAGTTATTTAGCACTTAAATGAATATAAGATTTTATACTATAATTTTAATTTTATAAACAAACCTATTATAAATACATCAACAAAAAATTAACATTGGTTTACAGTGATAAGTATTACAATAAGTAACTTACCTTAAAATACTGTTGGAGTTTTGGTAATGTCCGTCCCCTTGTTGGCTTGCCTCAAATAAATACCATAAATATGCTGTTGGTGTGTATTTAAAAAAGCAAGCCATAGTTATTGGCCTGTCCCTGTTAAACCGTCTTACCTCTGTTCTTACCATCAATAATAGTATTAAATGACATTGATCTGATTTATAAACAAATTATTTAAATTGAGTATTCTATTTAGATTTTATATCATAAGTAAGCTACTAAATTTCTTAGTTAAAACAATCAAACATACCAAACCAAACCATCAACAACAGCTTGGTAAAAGCAAATTAGACTAATCAAAACAAACAAAAGCCACAAATCATTTACTAAAAACAATTAACTTTTTTGAACCAACCAAACAATAACTGCTTACTAAAACCATCAAGCTTATTAATCAACCTAAAATCACCAACCACTTGTTAAAACCATTGAAGCTATTGTATTAACCAAATATCTATCTGCTCAGCGTTTATGTATACCAATTATCATTTAAAATATATAGGATTTTCAAATCTTACACATAGAACTTTTTTACTATAAAAAAAGTTAAAAAAATAAGAAACTTTTGCAGGCGTGCATACAACAACTCACTAAATTTATTTCATAATTGATTAGATGATATTGGAATACATAGAACATGAATAAACAGACAACCATTTAATTTTTATATTAGATTGATATATTCTATATATGACTTTTGTTTATCTTTTTAAACACTGATTTATCTCACTGTCACGTCTGTCTGTAATCAAATCTTACAAGTTCCATTTCAGCCCCTTATTTTTAATAAAAATCCTGAAACTTTGCACCGACGTTGGTCTTATAATAATACTTTAATGCATCAAAAATTTTAATTTATATGTTCAAAATAAAAAAGTTTTATATGTATTAAGTGAAAATCCTATATAATTTCAATGGTAGTCAGTATATAGTTACAGCAAAGCGGTTAGAATTCAGTTAATTTGACATCTTAAATGGTTTTGTTAAGTAATTAGTGGTCATTTGGGTAATTAGCGAAAAGAATCAAATCAAAACTTTGATACAAAAGTCTAATTGATTTTAAAGTTACCTCATCTAGCAAAATCTGCTCAGCTTTTGGCTCTAAACTTAAATTTTTATAAAAGGATAATTGTTTGAATCCTGGCGTTATCACTTTTATCAAAGATAATAAAAGTAAGTGTGTATGTGTTCACAATGCCCAGCCAAAACTACAGCATGTGAGTCTTGAATAAGATTAATATAGGTGAATGGGAAGGGTCCGTATGAACCTAAAACCAGATTTTTAATTCTATAATAGAAAAGTTTTATATGTAAGAAGTGAAAATGCAATATATTTTCATGGTATTTCGTATTTTGTTGTGGCTGAGTAGTTTGGTATTCTTTAATTTGGAATTCTCAAGTTTACCTTCCAGGCTAGCTAAAGCTTTAGAATTTGGTGCATTTATGTATCTCCCATGACAATAAAATAATCTATTGGAAAAATTATGGAAAAGTATGACTTTTTTGATTAAAAAAAGTCCCTTGTTATTCACTTAATAAAACACATTCACTTTGTCAGACAAATTGCTATCTCAACTTTGGCAAAAGCATTTTTAGGAAAGTCTAGTCCCAATTTAACAAATACAATCAGCCAATTACAGTACTAATCTCATAATAATATTGCTTCAAACAAAAATAATGACAATATCAGCCAAAAAACCTTGGCAAATTCTTGGTGGAACCTTGTAAATGAGGTAAAACTTTTCCAAATATCACATGGTCTATTAATTCAAGATCAGGCAAATGATTGCTCTGACCACATGGCATATTCTGGGACATCCATTGAATAGTTCTCCCCCAGCCACATCTAGTTCCATTCCAACATCTAAGTGGGGACCACACCCTTTTATAATCATGGCAGAGGTCCTCCAAGGTGCAATTATTTTATCAGATGGTGATTGGTTAAAATATATGAATCATTACCACATGGATATATTCTGTTTAAAAATAATTTCTCATCAGTTGTCTCGTCAAAGTAGATCAAATTTCCTGAGCTCCAGTAGGATGAACTTCCATATTTTCTAATTCAGATGCTACTAAGCTATTCTGAATGTTAACATTAAATTTCTTCAAACCTTGATACTCAATATAGTTTAAATACTGAGTGCTAATAAAAAAATTCACTTTTTTCTTCCTTTTCATGCACAGATAAAAGCTTTTAAAAACCTAGCTTTACTTTTATTTATAAAAGAATTTTTATAATCTAAAAAGTTTTTTGTGGAAATCTGGCTGTTATCAGCACCATTGAGCTTAAAAACTTGCTGTATTTACAAATTGGTGCTCACTACAGGGGGACACCCTGTATACCACAAGTTTATTTCCCAATGAAATGGAGGGTGCACCTGCTGAAAGTGTTACTAGCTGGTTGAAACAGGTATGGGGCAGAAGATAATCGTATGGATATCCCCAACTTTATCTTTTTGAGGAGAGAAGTTTGAATGAATCCTGATACCAGAGTCTCACCGCCTTACCTGGCCTACAACTGAAGTAGTGAGAGACCTAACTCATGGCATATTAAACCCTGGCGATATTACTTCCCAAGTAAGAGGTTCTTCTTTAGAGTACCATCTTATGTACCTCAATGAGATGTGAAGATTTCCTGTTACTTATAGAAAACTTACCAATTTGACTACCTATGTCTGCAAATTTGCCCATCATGCCTTGTTTCATATGATACACCCTTTGGCCGTCCATCATGAAGAGCTACATTGACACCTGACGAACCATGATGCTCTAAGATTAGCTTATGATAATTTATATCAACTGACCTCTTAACATTTTGGTTCAGCTAAATCTGGTCTAGAGGCAAACCGCAAATTCATTATTCAATTGCATGAGTGGCTCACCACCATGAATATTGGTATAGCAATAAATGTAGAGGAGGCGATGAAGATCTTACATGATGAGTTAAATGCTTCCACTGCTAGCACCCGCTCTCTACTTGAAGAGTTTTCCAAGGAACTTGAAATTCATGAAGAGCAAACTCACCGTGACCTTTTGGAGCATGCGTCCACCCCTAACCTGAGGGATGAACAACGTGTGGCTGTGGTGGAGCAGCAACTAGCCCAAGCCTTGTCACGTGTTGAAGAGCTTGAGCGCCATCTAATGCACAAACCTTCTAGAGCTACCCCCACTCTTATATCTAAGGTGCTCAACTGGAAAAGAAGCTATCCCTTAAAGTTTCTCTTGAGAATAGGAATATTTGGACCGCCGGATTAGCAAATGTGAAACAGAAGCTAAAGGGGTAAAACTCACTTGCGGGCCCCCTCTATTGAAGGATGTATATAGTCAGTTGAAACAGGTTGACCATAGCTATGAACAGATTAAGAGTGATGTACATTTGCAAGGCTCCCATTCACGTGACAATGAAGGGTGTAAACAGATGAAAGAGGAGCTAAAAAACCGCGTGGGGGTGGTGGAAGTTGACCAACAAACCCTAAGCTCTCTTGTGTCACAAATCCGCTTTAAAGTCAAGGCACTGGAGAGTTGGAATGAAGAACTGGAAACTCAAAAGATGAGGATGGAAGCCCAATTGGCTCTATGTAATCTGCCCCAGAAAAGTCCATCACCGCCATATAATTCAGGCTTGAAGCAATCTAAGACCAACTCAATCAACTCTCTTTCTCCTTTGATCAAATGGATCTTCGCTCAGAAACCACAGG